>JAOXOE010032099.1:0-47741 GCA_028565055.1 Phoeniculus purpureus
GAGTGGTGAGAGCCTGGAATGGGTTGCCCAGGGAGGTGGTTGAGGCTCTGTCCCTGGAGGTGTTTAAGGCCAGGCTGTATGGGGCTCTGGCCAGCCTTATCTAGGGTGGGATGTCCCTGCCTGTGGCAGGGGGGTTGGACTAGATGATCTTTCGAGGTCCCTTCCAAGCCCTAATGATTCTATTATTCTACGATTAATGGGCAGATCTCTCATTAGAGAAAACATGCCTAATTGAGAGAGATCTGATTCCTAATGAAATGGTCTGGTGATGTATGACAAGAGAGATATCATCTCGGCTACTCTGCTCTGTAAAAATGGCTAATGCAGGGATTTCTTTAATGTCCTGGGGAAGGTAGTAAGTGATTATATTATGTTGTCTGAATTCCTGTTACTTGCTTTTGAGCTTAGGTCTTTAACCACTGCTAGGATTTTTCAGAAGGCATCTCCTTTATTTATTGACACTTCTACGTAAATTTTTGCTAGCTATATGTAATTTTCTTGAGCATCAGCAAACCATGCTCTATTAGCTGTGCCTCACTGCTGGGCTTTTAATTGGGCTTTACAAACTTAACTTCAAGTTTGTAAAAGTAGGATTGACTCCTGTTTGAGTCTGGCTACCAGCTTGGGGGGAGTGTCAAAAAAACCCAAAAAAACCTCTTCCCTCTGTCACTTCCTTAAACTAAGCTTTTTGGATTTTCTCCTCAGCATGTCGCTGTTATTGCTTTGTTGCTGTGATACAACAGTTACTCATGCGATCTGCTGTAGACTATTAGGAGATTGGAGCTGAAATGTTACATAACTTACAAATGTTTTTACAGCTGATGTTCCTTATTTTGCAGAGTGTAACAATTCATCCCTTTGTAGCTATCTGAGTGAAATAAGCATCTTGCAAGGTTTTTATTCAAAACAAAAAAAAAGGTTAAAATTGCAGAATTAACAATCAAAAGTATGAATTGTCTTTCTGTAGTAATTGCCAGGTTTTTCAGAAGCTCACTAAAGTTGTTACGCTCAGTTAATAGGATCAGAACTGTCAGCTGGGGAATGGGAATAGAATGCAATATTCTGCTGTTTGAACTTTTGAGGGCGGAGCAGCTGCGATTACAGTGGAAGGGTTTCAGTCCCTTTCTGCAATGACTTTTTACTTATGGTAACAAAAGAATTCTATCACATAATTACTGAGTATTAAAACCACTGTTGACTTTTGTTCCGTCTACTAAATGGAAGGTGTTTTGCTAAGAAACTTGAGGGACTAGCATTATCAAAGAGTATTTAAGTTGTTGTTGTACAAACTTAAATTTAATTGGAATAATCATAAAACAGTAAAGAGAAGCATGAGGTATTTCCATAGTTTGTTCAAAATTTTAAAGTTTTAAGATTTTCAATACTTGGTGTCATGAGGCAGTTCTATCTCTTTCTTGTCTTGATGATTTCCTTGTGACGCAGCAGTGGTGCTAATATCAACACTGCACAGAATGAGAGAAGTGATTAGTTGTCTGGCTGTGGACAGGTCTTGAAAATTCTTCATGGGGAGAGCATTCCTTATTTGCAGATAAAATTGTTCACCTGAAACAGTGAAGTGCCAATTAACTGATGGATGAAGTGATGCTGTGTTGCTGGAGTGGCTTAAAACACCACAAAATGGTTAAAAACAAGAGCAAGAGGCACAGTAAACCTTTCAGTTATAACCATAGCTGATTTTATTTTGATGATGCAACTTTTGGGCGGTTACAGTATTTTAAGGATGTAATAAATATTTGAAGTGTTCCATACTTAATCCATCTTTTTTAAAGCTAATGTGAAATACTAGTGGAGGAATTTTGTTTATCAGCTTATGGAGAGACTGCACTGTAATATGAAAATGCCACGTCATAGCCAAACATGTTGTCTTAATGGGCCAGAAAAGCTGGAAAACCTTACAGGGATTGTGATAATTTAGACCAAAGCATGAAAATTCAGACTTAATCCCTTTGAGATACTGGAGTTGATTCTTAAGAGAAACATTCATCACATGATGTCAAAAGTATGTGAAGTATTTTGCATTGAGGTAAAAAGACAAGGTTCCTTCAAAGCAGATTTTACAGCTTTTAAGCAGGTTACGTAATGGAGGATTAGGGAACGGAGGGAGACAAATCGGATGAATGAAAGGTTAGTATGATGCACTGCTGCTGTGTGTGACTTCTGTTGAGAGAGGGTTCTTATTTGAAAAGCACAGATATAATAAATAAAGTGGATTCAGGAATTTGTTTTCCATAAATATATTTGCTGCTGTATGTGTATCCATCATTTCTTACATGAAACAGAAGTTGTACGTGGCAGGTCTTTCGTTAAATCACATCTGTTTAAGTATCTTCAGTTTTTAAAACACTAATTAGTTTGCTCACAGTAAAGCTTATTCCCCACAGTAAAAAAAACCTGATAACAATGCAAATTTTAGTCAAGAAAATAGGTTTAGAAATCTTGAGTTTATTTCTAGCGACTTAATTTATTTATTTTTTTTATTATTAATTAATCTTCTTTGTTTTCTTTTATAGATGCCACCTTCAATGAACAGCAAGGTCTCTTTTGTCAAAAGCTGCAGCAGTGTTGTGTCCTCTTTGACTTCATGGACTCTGTTTCAGACCTGAAAAGCAAAGAAATTAAGAGAGCAACACTGAACGAACTGGTTGAATATGTTTCAACAAATCGTGGTGTGATTGTTGAATCAGCTTATGCTGACATAGTGAAAATGGTGAGTAGAATGCACTTGTAATATTTTGAATGTTAATAAAGTATCTTCAGTTAATCACTTTATGACTCTTACAACTTGCAACTCAGAATTGCTGTTGTCTATTTTGCTTGTACAATATAATTCATTAATGATAACTTGGCTTACAACATTGTTTGGAAAGGCTTGTGAAAACAAACAACGTATAAGTTTTAATTATTAGCTGAAATATGATGCATTCAGGTTAATTAAGATGAAAGAACTGCAGAATGTTGTATGGTGCAGAAGCCTGTAGTCTGGGTAAGCTTTGAAGTTGTTCTCATTCAGAAAGCAGCAATATTTTGGTGCTGCCTGTCTCTGTTTATTTAACAATGGCAGGAGTGCGACAAACTGAAGATTCCTGGTAAAGATTTCTGTGGCTTCTAGTGTCAACAGCAAGGTTTGTCAGTGTAAGAAAGCAACTCTACTTTATAAATTTATGTTTGGCCTTGGAGAGCTATACTGGAGTAGTTCAAGTGCTTTGCTCCACTTGTAAACCACAGGATGACTTGTACCATGCAATTTCTACAAATGGCTTGTTGAGTAAGCAACAAAGTATTTCTGGTTATTACCTGCAGACTTCCCCAGTTTTCTTTTATGTGCATTTTCAAATGCTACTTAAGAGATGGTTTTGATACACCAGTACTTCATGCATAGGGAACACAACTGAAAGACATTTAACAACAACTTGAAATTTTTTTAAAATTGTGTTTTCTAGAAATTCAAAATGTAAAAAAAAAGTGTTTAGTCCTTTGTATATTTAGGCTACTGGTTGTCTAAGGTTCTGTTAAGTTTAAGTAAGCAAAATGGTCCCTTTAGAAGTAGCTATTGGGAACGTAAGCACACCAGTTCAAACATGTGGCTTGTAACTGTGTTTTTTAAGGTTTTGTTTGCAGTTTTGAGTTTGGGTTGTTTTTTTTTTTTTTCATGATCAGCCAGTATGGAAGATCAGATCTTAAATACAAATAAGCATATAAATGTTGCCGTTATAATGAAGGGCAAAGATTATTTAAGCTCTTAGAATAATTATGGCTATTTCACCAAATGCTTAAGTTTTATAAAACATGTATGACACGGCTTTGTTGTGGGACTTTGTGTGTGGTTGTGTGTTTGGTTTTTTTTTTTTTTTTTTAGAGTTTTGATTTTTAAAGGACCTGTGTTTGTCCTGGTATTTTTTTAAACAAGGACAGAATACAATGACCTCTTCTTTTGGCATTTTGTTTTCTGCTGGTGGCAGCAAGCCTTGCAATGTTTTCTTACTCTGTGTAACCTCTAGTTAGCAGGGGTATCCAGCCAAGCCTATCATACTTGTTGTAGGGAGGTTTTTCTTCTATATTGGACTTGTTTTCTTTCCTTGAAGATAAGGTGATTTTGAGCTGTTCTTTTGTTGTGCGAATGGTTTGGCTCTGTGGATGCTTGTTTTTCCTTCCATGACAAATTTCTGTCTCCTTTTTTCCTCTAAAATGGAGGAAAATGAAGAAGGCCTTAAATGTTCAGTAAGAGCTTTTTCAGAGCTTGAAACAAAAGATTCCTCCAAGCCTGAATAGTATTTCTAGTCTCCCTGGCAACTGGCAGCAGAAAAGGTCTTTCCTGTGAATTAGGACAAAGTACCAGCTTTCAGAAAGAGCTCTTGATGAGTTTCTACATCCAGACAACACATGTGTCAGGCTTGAGGCCCTTCTTTGTACCAATACTTCTATGAGATTCAAAAGCTTCAAAAAAAAAGGTTTTTTTAGATTGATCAATATTAACTACATTAAGAAGTATTTGAGGTGGGGTGGGTTTTTTTTTTTGCAGTTTGAAGGATGGTGATTTTGGGACATAAAAGAAGAAATCAGCCTTAATGAAACCCAGCTGTCATCTGACCTGTAGTAAAGGATGAGCAGAGTAAAAAAATGCCCTGAAAAAAGCCAGTGGCATTAATGGCAAAAGCAGAGCCAGTATCTTTCCAAAGCCCCTTGTCTTTCTCTAGGCCTGGGACACCTTTCCTCAATCTTGCAGATGAAGCCAGCCCAGTTTCCTTGGCATCGCCTGAGTCTTGGGGAGGCAAAGTCAACAATCCTGTACAGATTTCAAGAGGAAAAAAAAATATTGTTCATGACCAGTGCATAGGCAAGGTCTGTGCAGGTGAGGAGGTCTTCTGGCTTTCTTACCCTTCACGTGGTCTCTCTTACCAGGATGGAATGAGATCATAAAAAAAAATAAATCTTTGTTTTGACACATGCAGGATATAGGCTGTAGCTTATCTTTCTGGTGCCCCAGGCAACCTGATTTTCCTGTAACTTCTTTGCCAAGGCCTTTGAATTAAGAACTGAGGAAGAGTTTTACTTACAAACAGTTCTGGAAGGGTAGCACAGTGGTCAGTGTTCTTCCTTTCTATGTCAACTAAAACTAGTGTCTTCTGTGTTTGAAAATTCACAGTTGAAAGTACTCTGAAGCTAATTAGAGTTTGGCATTGTGAATTTAAGTTTTTTAAGTTCCTGGGAAGTTAGAAAACCTTAGCCTTTATAAGATTTGGTAACATCTCCATCTCCTTATGCCTGCCAACCTCCCCTCATTCCCAATTAACGTAAAAATTCAATGTAAATGAGATTGTCCCAGCAGCTTGCACAGGCTAATTCAGAATGGAAAAATGCTTCAAGTGTCTTTATCTGCATGGAATTGAATGTATTACCTCTCCAAATCCTTATATCCTTGGGAAGTGTATAGACAGTAAGGGTCTTTTTTTTTTTTTTTGCCTTTTTGTAAATATTTTGATGGAATAGAATATAATTGCTATATCTTAATACATTAATTGGCACACTTGCAGTAGTAACCTTTATGGAAGCTTGAGCTTTAGTTTAGAAGCTAATACTGGGTTTTTCTGGAAACCTCTCCAGCTGTAAAAACTTTTATGATTTATATTTTGCAGATTGGTTTTGGGATAGGAACCTAGTTATGAAGGAAAAGACTTTAAATAATATGAGAGGATGACATAGGAAAGAATTTGCCAACAGAAAAACAGTGAAGGAGATTAAGCACATCTTTGATCAATACTATTAGCAAGATTTTAAAAAGAAGCGAATGAGACAGGAAGTATTTCAAACATAATGCAGTAAATGAATGAGTTCTTTAGGGAGTACATCAAATGGTATTCAATTTGTTCTGTCTCTGAGATTCTGTGCTGAAGGATTGGCTGGTTCGGTTCAGCAAGATCTAGAAATCTAGAAAAAGATGTGTTTTCCATAGAGGTTACTAGAAGACTTGTAAGCAGAGGTAGGGAGGTTTCTGCAGGGACTGATGTTGGATGATTCTATTGAATATATAATAATATATGATTCTGTGGATAGACAGTATCAGATAACAGAACCATAACTGCAGTCTTGGGTTTTGGCCTTGATTAAAATTCACATTCTTTCATTCCTGTTTCCCCCTCCCAGCCAGTTTCAGAATCCCAAGTCTCTTACAACATTAAAGAATAACTGTATTATTTTGATGGGGTTTTTTCTGCCGTACACTAAAGCAGGGGGCTGCTATAGTGCTTATCCATACAGAACATCATACTTTTACTCAGGATCAGCAGTGGCTGCAGCTTTATTATGTTCAAACAGGAGACGATGTCAGGACAGAGAATGAAGTGCATAGGAGGAAATGAAAAGTCAGTTGATACAATAGCTTTATATCCTGTTTAATGAAGCAGGTGATTCTTCTGTGCAGAGCCAGCTAGGTGATTTCAGGACCTTTTAAAATCCTTTTGCAAGATTCTTCAGACACCTTGGAGACTCCATGGAAGCTGTGCAGTAGCATTGGCTGCAGACTGTCAGACCTCTTCTTTTGTGGTTAGCAGGCTTGAGTGGTTAGCAGCTATTTGAAATGGGTTTGATCCGAAATGACTGAGGAGTTTGAAAGATGTCTGGAACAGTTGGGCTAAAAGTGTTCTTGAAAAAACAGAAGGAAATGCAGAAATGAAATCAATAGAGTGTTCTTTTGATCATTTTAAAGAGATGTAAAATCCAGTATGTTACGTCTGGCAGAAGAGATGACATTTATTTTTCTTTTGGCAGCTGAAGTGTTGGTCTTCTATCCAGACTTCCGTATACTTCAGAATTCCTGAAGAAACCTTTTTAAGCTTGAAATCAATTTGATATGACTCTGTCATAATTGGTAGTTAGTTTGCTTAATTTTTTCATCTTTTACAATAGTTCTGTATTTCTGGCCTACCCAAACCTTGAAGCATCTTGAAATTGTGAATGGTGACAAACTGCAAATACTACTTAATTTCTTACTTGAAAATGAGAAATATTTTGAATTAGATGAAGAACTCTAAAGAAATCTGGTTTTGAAATTGTGTTTCTTATGTGTGATGAGAACTCAAATAATAATTGGTTAATCATACTGTATTTGTCTTATCTAAAACTTGAGCTCCTGATGTCACCAAGTAAAGATTTTTAATTGATCTTTATCAGGATGAAGTGTCATTTTGTCACAGAAAAGTCCTTAATATGACCATGTCCCAGCTACAGACAAGTAAAACAGTTCAAAGAAAAGCTATTTTCTTATTCTGAGGCATTTGGCTGTTTGCATTTAGTAGTTTTGAAAACAATTAAGAATAAAAGTTATTTACTGCATTTTACTTTTAAAAAAAGAGACTACTGTATTTCCTGTAATAGTATGATAAAAGCAGGCCCTTGCTTTGTGTGATCTGTGGAAGCATTAAAAAAATGATACATTTAAATGTTTGTTTTTTCCTTTTGCAGATCAGTGCTAACATTTTCAGAACACTTCCACCTAGTGATAACCCAGATTTTGATCCAGAAGAAGATGAACCAACTCTCGAAGCCTCATGGCCCCACATACAGGTATGTGATGCCTTTTCTTTTCAAGCTCTGTTGTAAAGCAGGAACTGTGAATGGATATGTGAGTCATATTGTGCCTGCGGTAAGAATGTCAAAATTGCTTTTATAACACAATTGCTGTACTTGAAAGGGGAAAAAATCTGGTGCTTTTGTTATTGTGCATAAATAGTGACAGAGTGCAGGTCTTCCAAATGGCTTAAATACTACTTTCCTTAAATCAAGTGAACACACAACTGAAGTGTTGTCTGTGTGTCTTAAATGTATACAGGTGTTTTAGGTAATTACATTACTTAAGAGGTTTGTTTTCTGCACTTAAGCAACATTTTTTGTGATTTCAACAAAATGTAAGTGGATGATAACAGTTCAGTTTCTTGTGACAACAAAAATGGAGTAATAGCATTCATTTGTGTTTTGAGCAAGAAACAAATTATCTCCTCATTCTTCCCACCCTCTTCCCTCCCTCATGCAAAATCTTTACAATATAGGCATTGTTGTGTGGTAACAGTTGGCCAGTTATTCCATTGTTACACTCCTGTGCCAATCTCATGATTTTTATAGCATTACTGTATCAATCACGTGATTGACTCACAGTACTGCTAAATTATTTTTTCAATTAACTTGAATTCAAGTTAAAGTTGAGCAAAAGTTGAACATATCTAAACCACTCGTAATCATCCAGGTTCATATCTCATGTAATGATAGATATATATAAGTAGTATCTGTTAAGTAAGAATTATGTAGCATCTCCTACATGAAGAGGCTTTATTTTTGTAGAGGGGGGAGGGTGCAAGAGCTTTTCAAATATATCTTACAGTCAGTAGTAGCATCATCTGACTTCAAAATGCTCCTGTCTCTCTGGACTAAAATTTGTCTGTTCACTTTAGGTAGTACGTAAACTATAGTTCTTTTCTCTGTAAAAAGACTTGGGGTTTCTGCAGCTACCTCACCTGTGTTTTAGGCTTGTCTAAGAGAAATTGGAAGTGCTTCGTACCTCTTGGTACTATTTGAAATTGTATTTTAAGCTTCTTCCTTTTGCCTTTTTCTAAATGATTTTTGGCCAGTCTATCTGATCATTGGTTGTGCGTGTCCCTGTTCTGCATCAGTTGTTCATCCAGTCCTTGGTACAGATTGCTCATTGCAGCATGGGGAAACAGTTTGTGTTTTCCTTTCCTTTCAGGAGAGGTGCCTAGGGACTGGAGGATAGCAAATGTCACTCCAGTCTTCAAAAAGGGTAAGAAGGAGGACCCAAATAACTATAGACTGGTTAGCCTCACCTCCATCCCAGGAAAGGTGATGGAACAATTTATCTTTGATGCTATCTCTAGGGACATCAAGGACAATGGGGTTATTAGGGACAGTCAGCATGGCTTCACCAAAGGGAAGACATGCTTGACAAACCTGATAGCCTTTTATGAGGGCATAACCAGGTGGATAGATGATGGCAAAGCAGTGGCTGTGGTCTGTCTTGACTTCAGTAAGGCATTTGACAGTCTCCCACAGCATCCTCGTACACAAACTGAGGCAGTGTGGTCTAGGTGATTGGGTAGTGAGGCGGATTGTGAACTGGCTGGAGTAGTGGTAAATGGAACAGACTCTAGTTAGAGGCCTGTATCTACTGGAGTCCACTAAGGGTCAGTACTGGGACAAGTCCTATTCAATGTATTCATTAATGACTTGGATGAGGGATTAGGGTGCACTGTCAGCAAGTTTGCTGATGACACGAAGCTGGCAGGAGTTGCTGACATCCCAGCAGACTGTGCTGCATTCAGCAGGACCTGGACAGGCTGGAGAGTTGGGCAGAGAGAAATTGAATGAAACATAGTAAGGACAAGTGTAGAGTCTTGCATATGGGCAAGAACAACTCCAGGCACCAGTATAGGCTGGGGACTGACCTGCTGGAGAGAAGAGTAGGAGAAAGGGTCCTGGTGGACGCCAGGATGATCATGAGCCACAAGTGTGCTCTTGTGGCCAAGAGGGCCAACAGCATTCTGGGGTGGATCAGAAGTGAGATCGTTAGCAGATCAAGAGAGGTTCTTCTCTTCTACTCTGCCCTATTGAGACCACATCTGGAGTATTGTGTCCAGTTTTGGGCCCCTAAGCTGAAGAAGGACACAGAGCTGCTGGAGAACAGTCCAGTGTAGAGCAATGAAGGAAGTGGAACACCTCCCTTATGAGGAAAGGCTGAGGGAGCTGGGTCTCTTTAGCTTGCAGAAGAGGAGACTGAGGGGTAACCTTCTTAATGTTTATGAATATGTGAAGGGTGGGTCATATGTCAAGAGGATGGAGCCAGGCTCTTCTGAATGTCATCTAGTGATAGGACATGGGGCAATGCAAGTAAGCTGGAACATAGGAGGTTCCATATGAATATCAAACGGAAGTTTTTCGTGGTGAGGGTGACAGAGCACTGGAACAGGCTGCCCAGGGTGGTTGTAGAGTCTCCTTCTCTGGAGACGTTTAAAACCTGCCTGGATATGTTCATGTGTGACTTGGTCTAGGTGATCCTATTGTGGCAGGGGGATTGGACTAGATGGTCTTTGACGATCCCTTCCAGTCCGTGATGTTCTGTGATTCTTTCTTCTCACACTTGTAGTAACATGATAAATAACGGCTTATGAAGTTATTAGTGTGTGTAGTCACAACAAAAGACTCTAGACCTTCAGTAAAATTGTAATTGTCTTCCTTCCCCTGTCCTTCAGGGAAAACAAAACTTTCCAATGTAGTGTTCACTCTGTCCAATGACGATTCTAGTGGCTTCTTCTCTGGATCCTTTCAGCTTTGAATAAATTTCCTTAAGCATATATGGGACTGTGCATTTCTCTCTGTACTGTCAGTGTCTGCCTGGAACATCCCAGGAAGTGACATTCATCTGTCAGTTCCATGGCTTCACTGTGTAGATGGATCTTAGTCATCCTGTGGTTAACTCTTTCTCAGCCTCAGCTTAGAGGCTTGCAAATGCTTAGCAGAGCTTTTTCTTGGATCTCTGATTTTGCAATACCTGAGTTTCATCTTGTATTTATTGCTCAAGGCCTTCAGGGTCTACTTGTCCTCCAATATTTCCCTACCCCCCCCCCCCTTCTTTTTTTTACCCATGGTAGCTTCCAATCTTGTTCGTAGAATCATAGAATCATTAGGGATTGGAAGGGATTGCAAAAGATCATCTAGTGTTTTCACACACAACTATTCATTGTTGTGGTCACTGAAATAAAAATTTAATACAGGAATTTATTGCATAAATAATTAATGAAATGTGATTACGGTTGCAATTAAATTTCATGATAGTAGTGCTGAATTACTGGGTGTTGGCTCTTAGAAGTCCTCATAGTGGTAACAGTGGTAACATGACCATGAGTTTTATTTAGAAGTCCAGTCAGTGGTATCTTACCAAAATGTAATTTAGATATTTATTGTTACTAATCAACCATTTAACTAACGGACTTAAGAAATAGTCATTGAGAACATAAGCAGCCCTCACTTCTGACTTAGTTAAGAGATGCCTTATGTGGATTTTTCTACATTGCCATTATTACAGAAGTACAGTGTTTTGTTTCTTGGGCTTCTAATGAACCCCAAAATATTGGACTTGTGCTCTTGCTTCTTCATACCTCTCTCTCTGCAACTCCAGGACCTCGCTACCTCTATCTCTTGTCTGCTTTTTCCTCTGAGTATTATGGGATTATAGGGAATAAGGACTTGAACACAATAGAAATAATATACTACAAAATAGAAAAGATGTTAAGGATAAACAACCAGACACACTACAGATTTGAGTTGAGTGTCTGGCATATAGAAACCTAATGTTAAGCTAAACTCTTAAGTTTCTGTGTATTTGTTCAATTTGTTTAATATGACGTAGTTTTTTTGACGTTTCCAAATGAAATAGTTTCAGGAACTCTTAGTGGATTTTTTGCCTTCATGTGTTTAAGGAGCTATGTTATGCTAGAGTATTGTGTAACCTGGTTCTACATCATAATTTCTTAATATAGTAGGAAGTGTGAATATATGTAATATGTAAAACTTTGTTTTGTTTAATATCAATATTGTTAGTACACTATTTACTGGTATTTTTTGCAGATTATTAAGGTGTAACTTCTGGGAATTGAAGTGTTCTCGATGCTTACTGTAAACCATTCAATAAATTCCCATAGAGGCTGTGATTAAGCAGTGAAGTGTTAGATAGAGGTTTCCTTTTGTACCATCTCAGGATGTGAATAGAATCTCTGACTTGGGGGGGCTGAAATCTGAGTTGTGGTGACTAACATGACAAATTTTCCTTTCCGTGTTTGTAGTTGGTGTATGAATTTTTCCTGAGGTTCTTGGAGAGCCCGGATTTTCAGCCTAGCATTGCAAAGAGATATATTGACCAGAAATTTGTACAGCAGGTAAATACAGCATTTTCCCACCCCCATATTTAAAGATGGCCTCTCAAGCTTAACGTAGCAGATTGACAGTATGGCTAAGGAGAACATTAAATCTTTTGTGTTGATGTAGAGTTAAATTTTAGTTGTTCCAACAGTAGTTTCTGCCAAACACTAAATAAACAGCACATCATACCACACAGGCTGTATGTAATTAGTAACTTCAGAAACACTTTGTTTTCAGATATCAACCTCAGTGCTTTGTAATTTCTAAATACAAGTTGTGTTTTTAATTTGTAACTCTGGTCAAATTAATAGTGTGCTAATTAAATTTTTCATAATACTTTTACATTTGGCTTTTTCATAAATTTATCTTGGGAAAACTTGTACAATATTTTTTATGTAAAAAGAGTTAATGTATTTATTGTACGTGAAATGTGTTCCAACATCTGCTAACTTGTGACTAGTGTCATTCTCCTGACGATAATGTGTTCACTAAGAAGGCAAATCAAGTAAGAAAATAATAAGGAGCATCATGCTTCATCATGCAAAGGAACCATACGCCAGAAAGCAAAAACTTCTCAGGGTGTTCTACAAGCTAATTCCTTAACAGTTTTGGTCCAAGGTTAACTCAGTGAGGATTTATTTTATTATTTGTTTTATCCTGTCAAAACACCTGTTTGTCAAGGAGAAGCCCAGTATGTGAAGTGAGTGCTGGCAGGCCATCTCGGAACAGCAAGGAAAAGTAAAAACATAGACGAACACTTGTAACCCACATTCAGTGACTGAATTTAATTTCTACTTGTTTGGTTTTAGTCTTCGCAGAATCACAGAACATTAGGGATTGGAAGGGACCTTGAAAGATCATCTAGTCCAATCCCCCTGCCACAGTAGGATCACCTAGATCAAGTCACACAGGAACATGTCCAAGCAGGTTTTAAATGTCCCCTACTGTTTTTCAGTCTTTCAGCAGCCCTGGTTGCTGTATATATTGGTGTAAAAAAACCCTGAATCAACAAGTAGTTTGTAAGACATATGCATTCTGATAAACTAACTAAAAAAACTTGTTTTGATACCAAACTTGATGTTTGAATCTGGCTTTGTGTGACTGCAGCCTTCATTTATTTAAACCAATGAAGCAGCTGCACTGGGAACAGCAGTTACTTACGTGTGTAACTACAGAAACTTCCAGCAAAGCATGCACAACACAACAGCCCATGCACTTAATAATGATGACTTAACTACACTCATGCTTTGTGTGTTTTTTTCAAGCTGCAGTGAACACACTATGATGAAGTCTGATCATTATCTTTTCTGTAGATGTTTTTTGTTTATTTATGTTTTGTTATTTTAACAAGAAAAGCTTCTTTCCAAATGCAAGGATGTGGTTCCATGGCAGCCTGAGCCAATGTAAGTCATGTCTGCTTCTCTTTGATGTCTCTTCTCACTCTCTTAATGATTCTATGGTTCTCTTTCTGTACAAGAGAGATTTTTTTGTGCTAGCACAGGCACTTGATCAACTAAACAGTGGAGTGCTGATTGATTCTAAACCCAGTTCCAATACTGGTAAGTGATGAATTGGGAAAGGGCAGCGGAGGAGGAATGACAGGAACATGACACTACTTACGTTTGAAAAAGCTGCTGTGAAACTGAGTCTGAATGGAGGCTTTGATGGAGAAACAATTGTACAAATGCACTCTGTCACTCCAATTTTTAAAGACTTCCACTAAAATGGATTTTAAAATCATAATCTTCCAAATGCTAATAAAAGTAGTACCTGCTCTGTGATCTTTATATGAGTGTATTTATTGTTACATCTAAGTAAACCTGAAGCAGAGTTAATAGCTAGGATGACCCAGATTTCTAAAAATAAAAGTAAAATGCTACATGAAAATGTTCTCATTTTACTATAATTGTGGATGTTTACATGCGTTGTTTCTAAAGCACAGATTTTTAATAGTCCAGCAGTGCACTACAGAATGTTAACTGAAGGATGCCAATGGATCTATGGGATGCCAATGGATCTATGTGCCCAACTATTATTTCTTACTGTCAGTCAGAGGCCTCACATGGCCACTTCAGATCCTTACCTCTGCAGCTTTGGATTTGAACACCATGTTCAAGTTCTAGACCTGGAACAGCTGATCTCCAGCCAATAAATCCCTGGGTTGTCTTGGGTACTAGAGGAGATAAATTCACCAGAATAAAAGTAACATCTAGAATTCAATGATTATAAGGTTTTTAATTGCAATTTCTGTCATATAATACTCCCTTCTGTGCTGTAGTATGGATGAATCATAGAATCATAGAACATTAGGGATTGGAAGAGACCTCAAAAGATCATCTAGTCCAATCTCCCTGCTAGAGCAGGATCACCTAGATTGAGTCGCACAGGAACATGTCTGGGCATGTTTTAACTGTCTCCAGAGAAGGAGATTCCACAATCCCCCTGGGCAGCCTGTTCCAGTGCCCTGCGACCCTCAGTGTGAAGTTCCTTCTCATATCGATGTAGAACCTCCTATGTTCCAGCTGACACCCATTGCCCCTTGTCCTATGATTAGATGATGGAAATAACTTAAAAGAGCAGGTTTAGCACACACAAACATGAATAGAAGGAAATAAGAACTTTGTAAGATAGCCCAGTTGCATACAAGTTTGATTTATAATACAAGAGAATTTATAGTTTTAAAAGTAATTAGAATAATCTAGGTCCCACTCTACAGCAAAGCATAGCTAAAGCGAGAATGAACTTTCATTTACCACTCTTCTAAACAAAGGTTTTAGTTCCTAAATTGGTTACGTACAACAGGAACTGAAAAAAGCAAACTATTATTATTTTAGCGTATTTTGAGAAGTTTTGCTTTGTACCTTTCTACGGGCTTTACTGGTTTTTTCATTAGGAGAATAATTTTATTTTCAGCTTTAGCTTTTTAACTTACAGAATAGTAATAGTAATATTTGAAACTAAACTTCTCCAAGTAGAAGAAACAGCAGTTTATACTTGCTGTAATGCATTTGGTAGCAGTGCAGCTATGGAATAATAATTTCATGGCCAAATGGTAAAGTTATTACTGACCTTGCTGGCTTTTGCACCAAGAACAACTTACTCGTTCCACCTTCTTTCTACTTGGAAAGATGGGTAAGCATCAAGCTAATCTGCAATTAATCTAGCTAAAAAGGAAACAAAACAAAAGCCAACAGTCTCTGTTCACTGACTGCTGTGCTTACTTTGGCTGAATCGTCTCATTTGGGCACGTTCTATCATTTTAGCATCTGGGGACTTAGTAGAGAAATACACAGCAAGAGAAAAATGTTTCAGTTCTTTTGCCAGAGTTGCTTCACTTTGTTCATTGGCCAAGATTAGAAAATGTTTATGATATTTAGGTGGAGCAGCTCCTCTGAAAAGATAATTTTTATGACCAAAAGTGCCACCCATTGAGCAGGATAATGAAGGAAACCATGTCCCACTTATGATCTGAAGGAAGGGGCTATGAAGAAGCAATTATTAATCTAATAGAGAGAACACATATAATGAAGGTAAACGTGCAGAAAGTCACACTGTTCTGAATAAGGACTTGACAAACTTCACTGAATATGTGGAAAGTGATCTAAAACACAGCTAACCTTCATTTTCCTTAGCAAATAGATTCTGAGGTGAAACTGAAAAAATGATCCCTGTTTCAGTGTGCACCAGGCTATGCACGCTACTTTAGCAGCTGGTAACTGTCTGTATGACTTGTCAACACACAAACAGCTGCACTGTGCTGAAGCAGAGGTAAACCTGACTGAAATTGGGGGCTGGAGACAAACTGAGAACAAGTAGCACTAATGGCAGAAATGGTGCCATTTAATTTCTCTGCTGCACTCAGGACTAGCTCTTCATTTTTATTTCAGTTTAATCTCAGTAAAAGCTTTTACTACTTCCTCAGTTTATCTCCTCAGCTTTGGAATCCCTTGAAACAAAACAAATTCAGCGAGTAGGAATTTCCAGTCTCCTTTGTTTTCTTAATCTTCTCCAAGTAAACTAGCCTTCCTTTCTGTTAGCACGTTCTGCTTTGCTTTATGTGAACATGTTCCTCTCCCAATGTCACAGATTTTGCTGCTTGTATAGTTATCTATCCTATTCATTGGTGAGTCTGACACTGTATATTTATAAATCAAACCATCAGTTACATTTCATTCTTGCTTCCAGCTGTTTGTCAAATTTTACAATTGTTAAATTATATTCACATATCCAATCAAATAGCTATGAATTGTCTCATCAGAAGTAGCTTCTTACTAGTTGGTGCTACGAAAGAGGGCAATGGCTTTGTCTCTGACAGAAAGACAGTTGTGTGAAGGAAAGCTAGAAAAATACTGCAGTTTTTTACTGGGAGATAAGGTTATGATAATCCTTGAAGTAAGACATATATTTGAGTAGTGAATAGTCAGCAGTCATAAATGGCTGTCAACTCTCCTGCACTACGCTGCACAGCTGATTGTTCTCTTAGTAGATGTCACAGAGGAGTGCATGAGGGAAGATTATATACAGTGAAAGCTCTGTGAACTAACAACCATATCCAAAGGGCAATTCTTCCTCTTAAATGATGCCTTTAAAGAATTGTTCTGGTTGCAAACACAATTTACTTTGACCTTTAGTTAAAGGCACACCTCTACAAGACAACTGATTTTCAGAGCTTGTATGGTTTCTTAAGACAGATGTTGCTGTACTGCAATTTTTAAATCTTATTTTCTAACCTTAATGTATTTTTCCACAGGTGTCACAAGTCGAATCTGCAGATGTTCAGGAAGCTGTATCTTCGGCTTTGTACTTTGTTTCTTTTTGTCTTCAACCAACTGAAACAAAACATTCAACATTAAAAATTGGACTCTCTATCTTTTGAGATACGCTGTAATATCTTATATCTATAGCAATCTCTTCACTGCATCTGAACTGCCTGTTCTTTCCAGTGCTTTGGACATCACTGTCATGTATTTTTTTGGTTTCAGAAAGTGATGTAATTCTGAATTTCAGATGAAAGGCTAAATATTGCTGAATCCAACTCTATAACTATTTGACCCACCCAAAAAGGAATAGAAATGTATCTTATGCATATTCTATATGACTGGAAAACAAAGATTAATAAATCGCAGAATCACAGAACATTAGGGATTGGAAGGGACCTCAAACGATCATCCAGTCCAATACCCCTGCTACAGCAGGATCACCTAGACCAAGTTGCACAGGAACATATCCAGGCAGGTTTTAAATGTCTCCAGAGAAGGAGACCCCTAAATACACACAGAATCACAGAATCATCATGGCTGGAAAGGACCTCCAGGGTCATTGAGTCCAACCTTTATCCCAGTATCTAACTGCTAGACCATATCCCTAAAGCGCCACGTCCAGTCGTTCCTTAAACACCTCCAGGGATGGTGACAGCACCACCTCCCTGGGCAATCTATTCCAGTACCTAACCACCCTCTCAGTAAAAAACTTCTTTCTAACATCCAATCTAAACCTCGCCTGACGCAACTTCAGGCCATTTCCCCTTGTCCTATCATCACTAATTTGAGAGAAGAGACCAACACCAGCCTTGCTACAATCTCCTTTTAGGTAGTTGTAGAAGGCAATCAAGTCTCCTCTCAGTCTTCTCTTTTCCAGACTAAACAGCCCCAGCTCCCTCAGCCTCTTCTCATTCACCAACGGTAACAATGCACAGCTTGTCAACTTTTCAGCTGCAGATTTATTCCTATGGTGCAAAGATGGTAGGTCTGACAGACTACAGAATACAGTCTCCATGCTCTAGCCCTATGGTAAGTACATTTAGAACTATTCAGGGATTGCAACAATCCCAGTTTTTAGCAAAGAAACACTGTGATTCCAAATGTAACATTGTATGCTACTATATTCTAATATTTAAACATCACGGAGAACAGACATTGCTCCAAATATTTTCATTTGTTGTAAATTCCCCCACTGAAAATTTAATTAGCCAGAACCTTTTCCCCTAGATTTTTAAACTACCATATGGATACACAAAGGGGAAATATTTTCCTGTCAGTGTGCATCTAGTACTTGTTAACACTACTGGGTGTCGTGTTTCTCAGGAGAAATAGATCAGAATATGCACAGCATGTAAATTACCACTTGCTGTATTTTATTTAGAGGAAAACTGAAATTCTGGACCCATCTTAAAAGCAGTGCTCGCTACCTCAGAATCTTGCTTAGTAGAGCGTACTTGGTTTGATCTTGCTGTGGCGGCAGTATTGGACTAGATGATCTTTCGAGATCCCTTCCAATCCCTAATGTTCTGTGATTCTGTGATACTCAGCACTTCTTCAGTCTTTTGCACTCTCCTAATTTTGGGTCCAGCTAAACTTGAGTACAAGTTCATGTGTAGTGTATACCCCATTCCATTTTACCTCAAGAGGTGTTTTTAAGAATCCCCATTTGTGAGACCACCTCTTTGCAGCTTCTAGTTCACACTGAACGGATCTTTTCCCGAAAAAAAAAAAAAAGGATTTAAGATTACTTTGAAATCTCCCAGTAAGAAAACTCAACATTCTGACCCAAATAATGTCAAAAAATTCTGCACTTTAGGATCAACCTTTAGACCTTTACTTCAAACCAGCAAGTTAATCTATGAGTTAACAGCTGTCTGAGGAAGCATTTTGGGAAACATTTTCTTGCGTTAGAAACCAGTGCTTTTGAATGCCCTTCCCTGCAAACGATGCTTCAGTTAGGAGCTGGAGGTCAAATTCACTATGACACATCCCAGCAGATGCTTGAAGCAGTGATCTCTCATACACTCCCATTTACTGCTGCTTGATGAGAGTGGCCTTTGCCCCATTCCTCAGGCCCAGCGGCAGGACGCATGGTGCCAAGGGCTGCCCTCAGGGCTTTGCCTGGCCGGGCAACTTTGAAAGCAGGAGCGAACTTCTGGCTCAACCGCCCAGGACAGCTACAGAGCTGCCAGTGGGGAGCTGAGAGCCAGCGAGAGCAGCCACCTAGAGCCACAACTATAGAGGGAGAGCCAGGGCCGGTACCAGCAGTTATCCCGGGCTACGAAGTCGCAAGGCGGCGCCATAGCCGGGGCTGGGCCGGGCAGTGCGGGACGGGACGGTTACAAAAGGGCGGGAAAGACCAGCAGCTCCTCTGTCCCTCTGTGGGGCGGGCGGGAAGCGCGCGGACGCTCCCTCAGGCGGGAAGGACCAGCGGCTGCTCTGTCCCTCTGTCGGGAGGCGCTTTGCGAGGGGCCCTCCCAGGAAGCCCCGACAGCGATACTGCCTCTCAGGTACGAGGCTCAAAGCACCCAAACAGTGGGTTTTTTAGGTCTCTGAGGAAGCTAGGGAGTTTCCCTGAATCTTTTCAGTATTTTTTTGTGTCTCTCTTGGAGTGTTTGGGGTTTTTTAATGCTTTTCTGCAGGAAAACATATTTGAGTGAAGCTGATGAGATGGTGTTGCCCTGGTTGAGGAGTCCATTTTATTTCAGAGAGGACCCGCTGTCTGTATCTTAATGACCAGCCAGGCAGAAACTATTAGAAAACCTTGGCAAAAAACCCCACAGGGAATCAGTTTCACACCTGGAAGGGAGTTGTTCAGTAGCAACAAAATGCCCAGTGTCGTTGTTGTCCCAAAAGCTGTTGCCCTGTTTAGCTGGTGTGTGAGGTGCCAGCGAGCACAGAGTTGGGTTATTTTCATTTATAACCTATTTGCAAGTATGAGCAGGACAGGTAATTATTTACCAAGTCATGCACAGAAGCACCAAAATATTTCTACAGACAGACATACACAGTTATGTTATCTAATACATGTGATAATCCTACCTTTTAATTGGCTAAAACTTTTCTCACTTTCAATTTAAGGAGACTGTACCAAGAATTCAGAGCTTGTGCCCAGTGGGCAAGGGTGTTTCTGACCCCGAGAGGCAGGGAGGAGGTGTACCAATTACATGGTAATGAGATTATAATGAGTAAAGTTCATACAAAGTTCGAGCACAGCTAATTAAAATAAGTAGTTTTGGCAAACGTGCAGAGTTGTTAGAGAAGGTTTCAGCTTTCCAAGGTTCCTCTTGCAACTGCCTTATCTTGTTTCACAAAACCTTGTCACCTTTCGGTGGTTCTTTATTTCTCCTGCTGAATCCTTTTGCTTCAGCTAAACTCTGGATGTTCTAAGGTACACAATTTTCAGTTGTTAGCAGAATGATTGCAGGATGTTTGTGTTTTATTCTGCTAAGAGTCTGTGTTAACGTGCCCAAAGCCCAGGCTGTATATGCTAAGGTGGGTGTATGCTATCACAGGTGTTTGCTTCTCTTTCCAACATTTTTCTAACCTGCTTCCAGTTCCTTGGGCCCCCTTTATAGTGGGAAATAATTTTCAGTCTCATGACATGTGGTGCCTTTCTGATTTCTCTTTATGATACACACTGTTCTACTACACAGTAATATTAGAGGTTCTGAGAAAGACCTTGGCATACTTTATGAGTTATAATATAAGAACTAAAAAAATACTTGGAGCTTGTAAAAAAGTTCACTGTGTTCTAATATATTAATATTTTTGGCTCGCCATCAACATTTTTGGTAATTTTATTTTGTTTGCAGTTGCTTTATAAAACACTTCAACAATTAATGTAGCCAACTAGTCAGACTCTTTGCCCTTGTGGGTTTAAACAGTCCCCCTGACCCCTTTGTTTTTGTCTGGAAGCTGGCTTGTGCGAGCACACTGTAAATAGTTAATGTGACTTTTTCGCACCACTGGACCGTTATTATCCTTATTATAAAATAAGTGCAGAAAGGTTTTGACCTAAGCTGAGTGGTTTACAGGTAGTGTGTTTGAACGCTTAATTGCTAGCTTTTTATTTGTTGTTTTTTTTAATAGAGCAATGGATCTGAAGGCCTTAAATATTGTAATTTGAGAAGACTGTATATACATCTCAATATTAAGAACCTCTGTTTGACTAAGAGGAGGAAAAAAAGCTGTAGTTTTAATAGCAACACTGTGCTTCTAGATCCTGCTCTGGTAGGAGGACTGGACTAGATGATCTTTCTCTTTCAAGGTCCCTTCCAATCCCTCCTAATGTTCTATGATTCTGTGATTCTAGGTCTCTAAAAACCATTAAACTGTCAACAAATAGGCACTTATATGCCATTTCTTGATTCTCTGACTGATAATTAGACTAGCAATTAAATCAGCTGGGTCTCCTATCCCACCCATAAATGCTTGCTCATTGTCCTACTTAATTAACTCCTGTTGCTTAGTCACATTTATTTCCAGAGCCCTCTTATTACAGTCTTGATGCTTTCTGTGAAAAACAAGTAATTTGTTAATGAAAGCCATCGAATTCATAGTTTACTATGTGTCAGGATTTAAATTGCAGTAGCATTTGTCAAGAGAGAATGAGACTTTTTATACTAACACTGTAAAAATAGAACTCTAGAGTGTTCAGTTATTCTGTTTTTATACTTAACTGAATTACTTTTCAGATGAGAGAATGCAGTAAATGAGTATGTAGTTTTAGGTCTGATTAAGTTCTTATGGACATTAGAATTGCACTAAGAGAAAATGAGTGAAACAGGATTTTAATGAGGTAGTAACTATACTGAATTACTTAGAGATACGCTGAGATTCAAAGCCATTTGCTGAAATTCTGGTTCTTGAAGCTACAGAGAGCAGCATTTCCTCTTCTTCATTTAGGAATTACTCAGTTATCCAATTGATCAGTAGCACTGCTGCGATCATTCTTTGAGAACTCCCAACTGTTCAGGAACTGCAAATTTAGTAGCTTGAGTTTCAGATATTCTTTCACCTGCCTAAGTGGCCCTCTGCCACTTGAGTAGTAGTTTCAGTCGGAGTTTAAAATCCCAGCAGACAATCAAAGTGCCTGTAACACTGTGTTCTTACACAGGCTGGGGTACTGATATGGATGTTCTCTTATTTCAGCTAACCAAGTAGACAACAGGATGCTTTAAGCCAAATATGATTGTAGCTGTACAAATGTTTCTACCAGCACATGATGGGGCAATGCACAAGGGTTTGCTAGGTCTGAGTTTGTACAAGCCTACAGCCTTAGGATGTTGTGTTGACAGAAATGCAGGTGGTACTGGTCTGTGAAGTAGGTCAGGGAGCCAAACTGACTAAATAGACTGCAGAAAGAGAAAGATTACTGTTTCAATCTGCTTCACAGCTTCTACAATCAAGGTGGTAGACAGAATGGAGACAGAAAAGGTGAAGTAGGAGCTGAAGCAGACAATCCACGGTAGGTGCAGATCTTAAACCTTTAGTGCTACAGAAGGCTTTGCATTTTATATAATGCAACAATGGCTTTGTTAATGTCACTCGTGGTCTTAAAAATTTGACTTCATTTTTGGTTTTCTGGAAATCTTGTTTACTCTGATATGAAAATATTAAGCCTTTTGTTTTGCTTGTTTGTGGAGAAAAGTGTCCAAATGAGCACACAGTATCTTTATGATCTGTTAAATTATTTGAAAGGAACAAAAGACTCTACTGGGGTCTGTGGAAGTATTTCTAAGTGCTGTTTATGAGCGTGTGTGCTCCACTGAATGTGTTGAGATGTTAAGTTATACTTACGCTGAAGTGCTAAAGATGCAGGTGTAAAATGCTGCATACTTTTCAGTACTCTGGATCAACTGTTCTGTAGTTTTCAGCTTCAATTACAAGGCCAGAGCTAGATCATGTCCCCAGTTCCAGTATTATGTTATCAACCACACAGATTTTATTGCACTTAATGTTCTTTCTAGTAGAGACTACTCTTCTACTTTTCATCAGAGAATGGGTAGGAAAATGAAGGAGCTGTTGTTGTAAAGGGTATTTCTGCTGATTTTGGATTTGCTGGTACTTATGCCATAAATTATTATTTTATAGTATTTGTCACAGAACCCCAGTTAGATCTAAATCCTTGATTTGTTTATGAAGAGCTTTGCATAGTTCATGTTGAACATTTAATTACCTAAAAAAAGTTAGTTGAGAATCTTCTCTGAGAAGTATGGAGTGATGCAAAAAACCTCTTGCTGTTTGACCTAGAGAACATGTAAGTTAAGCATAGGCAGAGCTGGCTTGAGCACTACAGAACATAATACTGGGATTAGGATGGACAGTTCCAGAGAAACTTGACTTGTCTAGACTTGGAGGAGGTCTTAACTGTCTAAGTCTGAACTTTTAGTAGGCCTAGCATCATGGAAGTGCTCAGGATGTTCTTCACCCAACTTTGCCCTTGTTCAAAGTTGTAACAGCATATCTTATCATAAACTGTAGTAACACTCATGGTCAATAGGAAAGGAACAACACAAATGAAGGAGTGTGATGGTTTTCATCTTTATGATTTAAAAGCTTCCAAGTTGAAAAGCATTTGAAGCTTTGAGTTGTGTACTTGTTTTGCATATGCCTCTGAAAGAAGCTAGCAACTGTAAAGGTCTGGTATAAGAAATACATTTTCTTGTGAAGAGATGGGCTAGACAGAGATTCTTTCTTTATGAGGACAACTATAGCACAGGGGACTGTGCAACTTCTGCTGGTGGCATGGATGTCTGTAAGTGTGCTTTTCTATCTGAGGAGTGCAGACGGGGTAATATAATACGAATGCTGTCGCTAGCACATGCTACTGATTTGGGGAATTTTCCTAGAGCTGTGTGTGTTAACTAACATGTGACCAGTAAGTCCCCTGTGTTTCTACTGTGCTACAGCTTTTGCTGGATGTCTGGCAGCTCTGCAGAGGCAACTGTCATTGCTCTGACTGGGCTGTCTGGCTGGAAAAGTAGAACAAACACTCTACGCTTACGGAAGATGATAGCAGTCTGAGAGGGAAGAATGCTGGTATCCCTAAGGAAACCCACAGTGATGTACAACTAGTCTGTTATCTCTGGGTTTGTTTCTGAAGGCCTGCACTTCACACATGAAGTGTTGCCATCTTCACATCGGAAAACTTGAAAACAGCTTTGTTATTTTCTTTCAGCTACAGAGAGCTTCCTTTTCCAGCATCAGCACTGTCAGCACCTCTGAAAATGAAGCTGTTTGCTGAGGTGTTTCTATAGCTGTTTGTGTATCTGTAGGCTTTTGCATGGAAAATGTTTACCAAAAATACCAATGATTACTGGCCATTCTGTGCTTGCTGCACCCTGCTAACGGAGAAAACAGGAAAAAACACTGCAGTTACATTTAGAAATGTGTCTAAATGTTTCAGCTGTAGGCAGTCTGAGTGCTAGACTTTTATTATTACTGTGATTTAAGTACACAGTGTCCCATTGACACTGGAGACTTTGGCTTCAGTCAGAAAAAAACCTGCTCAAGTCTAGCACATCAAGAACATGTTAATTGGAGTCTCTGAAGTTCCATTTACGAAAGGAACTGAGCGGCCTAGTTAGAACCATTGTATGTAAAACTGTCATCTTATTGTGGCTGCAGTTATCCAGTGACTTGAATAGTGAGTGGTGACTGTTTTCCAAACACTAAAATGTTTTCTATCTATAAAATAGCACTTACAGGTACAGCTTTATGCAGATGTCTCTCTTTGAAAGGCATGAACTGTTATAACTGAATTTAGATACCATTCAGTAATTCCTGAGTTCAATAATTCCAAAGCTTTATTTGGTTTTGAGCAGATTTGTTGGGTTTTTTTAAACTAGGGATTTACATGGGATACTTCCTCACGTTTATTTGTAGCTGCTGGGCTAAGTATACATTCCTTCCAGATTATTTCTGCTACTGACATGGAGGGCTTTGTCACTCTGAGATTGGAGGCTGTGTTTGCATTAGAATTCTTCATTAACAGGCATTGTCTCTGAGCACTGCTCCACAGCTCTGGTTGCAGAGTTTGTAGAATGCTGCTTTATTCTAATTTAAAAGACCATGGAAAATGAGCCGGCTTCTAGCCGGCTTTGTGTTAAAAATGCCTTGTAAATGGCAAGGTGCAACACCTACCAGAGTTCTCCCATTGATAAGTACTGGAGTACTTAGCTGGGTATGAATTAAAGGTGAAGGAATAAGGCCAAAGTTTGAATTTCATTACATTGTATAACTGAAATCAAACTCTTCATTGTCTTTGAAAGTATTTTTTATTTCAATGCAGTGCATGTTTCAAATCAGAAAGTGTTGCCTTTTTTCTTTTTGCATGAAAGGCAGGGGGTCTGGGACATTTTAATAGCTTTCATATCCTACTCTGCAAATATATTATTGCAGCACAATAGTTTCTTTGCATGAGAATTGCTTAAAAATATTCAAAATGGTTTGAAAAATATATTTCAAGTTTTAATTTTATGCACAGAACATTAATGAGCAGTGCCCCTTAGAGACTTGCTGTCAGTTTAACATATTCACAATAATCTCAACACAGATGTTATTCCATCTAAATCCTTTTAAAGGGAAGAAACGAGTAATTTTTCCTTGGAGAACGTCAGAAAATGTTATTGTTGAAATCACATTTTGATCCTAGAATGCTATGTTAAATATCAGTGTGCTAGGAAGAATAAGTAGCACATTGTGTCTGAGGTAAAAGGCATGAGAAACTTTTTGAACTCTCCTGTAAATTTTAAAACAAGTAATGTTTTGTTAGTCCTGTGCAATTTTGCTTCCCCTGAGGATGATTATAGGCAATGATGGATTTCAGTGTCTAATGGCATCCTAATTTGAGAGTATTTGTCATTACAGCTGCAAATGGAGAAATTTGAACTAATGTGATGAAGTTACTGTCTCTTTCAGATACGTTTCCATGTGCATTCTCTGAGAACATGCATTACAATATTTGCTAGAAAGAAAATATATACTTACAATAATGCTTTCTGTTGGAAAATACTTGAAGTACTCTTCGTGTTTTGTTTCCCACAATATGCCTTTATTTTTTTTTTTCTACTTGGTGCACTCAAGTTGTTCTCTGCTTGCTTAGTTTTACTAGCTCTGACAGTGAAGTTATGCTGATGCTATTATACGGTAAGGTTGTAAATACATGGTAAATATGTTGCTTAGTGTTGGAGGAATTCTTTCTATTCCTCTTCATATTAACCGAGGTTGATCTTCAGAGGGGAAGCTGTAACTAGTGTTCTCTAGAGACCCCAGCTTTAGATATATGAAGCATAGGTAATGTCAAAGAGTGTGTTTAGGAAAGTGTAGGATGACTCAAAACAATGGTTCTGCAATTTTCCCAGGTTCTGAGAGCTGTTCTAGAGCTGTAAAAGTGCAAGAGTATTGCTAATAGTGGAGTATGTAGTGCATCAACAGTCCTATGCAAAGGTAGCTGGTTACAACAGACTTTAGTAAGAAATTCTTCACTCTGAATGTGGTGATACACTAGAACAGGTTGCCCAGGGAGGTTGTGGATGCCCCCTCTCTGGACGTGTTTAAGGTCAGGTTGGATGAGCCTCTGGGCAACCAGATCTGGTGAGAGGTGTCCCTGCCCACAGCAGGTGGGTTGGAACTGTGAGAAGAAACCTCTACAGCTGTTTTGTGGGGACTGTTGACAGTAATAAAGCTTGCTGTTCTGTGACACAAAGTGAGACCTCTGTTTCAAAGCTGAGGTCTATTTTATGAACCTTCATACACAAAATGGCAGGGAATGATGACTTGCTAAAACTGTAGGATAGTGCAATGGAACTTCCTTTATGAAAATGTGTTTTGTTTGCAAGGGCGGGTATCTTGAAGTAAAATAGCTGTTTGTTTCTCCTGTTTGCTGTTAGAAATGCTGAAGAAGAAAATGGCTTATGTAATAAAATGATATAAAATAACTGCAAATGTAAGCAAACACAAGGAAAGGCAGATAAAATTTCCAAACACACCTGCTGACATTAAATAGAATGCTATTTAAAGTTAAAAATTAATCAGAATCCAATTCAAATGTGATGGTATTTAAATAATCTTACCACTAAATTTTTCAAACTACTAATGCATTTTTTGGTTTGAACTTGTAAAACTTTGACATATATTTAAATATTCATAGAAACTTGTTCTAGATAGACAAATATAAAATATTCTTTTGCATTTTTAAAGAGCAAGGAGCACAATCATTTTCCTACTCATGTAGCTGATTGGTTTAAATGTGTATTAATGGTGGTCAAGGTACATGCCACTTGCTTTGAGCTCACTTTATAGAGGTTGATATTTTGCCTCTATTGGTCACGCTTACCTCATCTTCTGTCTTCAACCATGCAAAAATTCATGTAAAGGTTTGGCTGTCTTAGATGAGAATGAATGAAATATTTGAAGTTAGTATTTCAGTTATTTCTTGAAGCATTCTATTTTGCTTTCTATTGACGCCTACAGTAGCAATGTACTGACCATGTCTGATAGCTCTGGGTTTACTCTGAGGTAACAGCAGAGTTTGAAGCATTAAATGCTGAGAAGTTGGTTCAGTGTTTGGGCAGTGAGATGTGTGCAGTGATATGGTTAGAATGATGTACTGTATTGACTGAGCTACTGGCTGAGAAGGCTGAGAATGATGGAGGCTTGGGATTTGGGATCCCTTAATGCATTGTGATGAATAAAATGTCTACGTAAAATGCTTCACTCCTTGTGGAATTCACTAAAAATGAAGTGACTAAAATGTATGTCTTACAAGAAGACTTGAAGCTTCTGGGGCCTCCTCATCACGTCTGTTATTCTCAGTGTGGTTTAAATAAATCTATAGGCTTTCTGGCTTTCTTCTGTAGTGGAAGAGCAGTGACATGATCTTTTGCAAATACCTAATGCTGCCAGAATAGAATCCCATGTGTAATAAATAAAATGGATGTCTCACCTCCATTTTCCTTGCTGGCTTTTGCTAGTGAACAGTTCTGACGTCTTTCATGCTTCTGGAATTCTAGCAATTCTGAAAGATATTTTGCTGCTCTCATACCCTTTATATTTGCTTCACATCTGCAAGATTTATTTGTGCTCACAGCAGCTAGTAATGCTGTCTGGCTGTCCAGAACTGCAGTGAGACATCTTGATTTCTTACTGCAGGGTATAAAATTGCTCCCCTGCAATTTTTTTGCAGGTGGCTCTAGGCAAGAAGGGTCTAGTCCTGGCATTGCAATGGCATTAGGCTGTAATCTTATACCAGGTGCATTTCTCAAGGTGATGCATGCTCGTCTGCCACTTGGCAAACATTTCTCAATCTATCCTGTTTACCTTTTCAGGATTGTTATGGTTCAATATACCGACTTAATCTAAATCTTCCTTTAAAAATTGCACCTCTTACCACAATAATTAAAAATCTTATAGATTTGATAGACTGAGTGCTTCCTCTACCAAGAATTCATCGAATGCACCTTACAAAATTAAAATACTTTCATTCTATCTTCTAAATCTATAAAGCATTCTTGTAAATTGACCATGATATTCAGAGTTTTAACAGTATGCCAGTAATAGGTTTTTTACTTTGAACAGACTAAAAAGACTCATAGGTTTCATGTAACTGTGAAAGTTCAAGCATAATCACCTGCAGCATGTAAACCTCTGCAGTCTGTAACATGGGAATACTTACCCTGGGTAGAATGCCTGTGTGAGATCTCCACACTGCCTCAGTTCCACTTGATTTATATAGGGACTAAGCACCCTCTTGGCCCTGTGCTAACCTTTTCAGACAGAAATCTAAGGACCTAGACAAAATTTAATGCTGTATATTGTTGTCTGTGATAGGAGATGTTTCATCCTATGGAGCTAAATTTGTGTAATCAGTTGGGTAAATGTATCCTGCAGAAGGCCTTTGAACTACAGAAAAGAGACCAGGGAACCAAGCAAACTGGCTTGGATCTAACACAGGAATAGAACTGCCAGTGCCCTGACATATTCCACTATCTGTCTTTACTGCATCCTCATCAGATTCTGAACTTGCATCAGAGTGTAGCTGCAAGAAGAAAAGCTGGTATCTCTCTTGTTCCAGTACATCTTAAACACCTCTTGGGCTGATGGGATTTTTTAATTACAGTACAAAATGTAACATTTATAATATATGTGCTTATGAACTAGTTTAGTTGTCTACCCACTAATAAATCTACTGAATTATTCTTTTGGTCTGTCAGAAGGGTATAGCTGGAACGGGTTAAATGATGAGAAAGTAGCAGAGTCATTAGCAATAGCTAACAGAAGGCTCAGTTTAAACTCCCAGAAGAAAACACTAGAACAAAAATCATATTTTAATATCTTTGGAGGAAGGGGTCACTTCTCTCTGGGAAGACCTCATAGCACTGGGACAAGACTAATGTCTTATTCTGAGAAGACGGTGTAGTTTTTTTTACGTGTTTTGCTCCCAGATACTGAAAGATGATTTCCTTTGTGCCTAAAGAAAATGTTTTCCTTCTCATGGTGGAAACATCCAACCCATTTTCCCATAGCTTGCCACAACTTCAGCTCTGTGAGGTCAGTTTGCTGAATATTTCTTCTGTTTTCCCCTCTAACCACAACAGCTATGTTTGAATCTATTGCTAAGCTTAAAGGGATCCTACTACTGTAATATATGGATGAATAGTCATTAAGGAGATAGATGCTTGCAGAAACAGTAATTGCAACTTCACTATCCACTTTTGAGTCTTTTGCTGTCTAGGAAAAGTTGAGTCTTGTGAGAAGATGTTTTCTCCAAAAGCATGATGATTTTGTTCATCATTACTCAAGGAAATTAAAAGGCTCTTTCTAGCTACATAAAATGGCCATCTATACCTCAAAAATGCTGTGTATAGATGAGTGTGCTGTAAAATATCCTTCTCTTTAAAAATAAAAAAATAAAAAAAATCTCAGTATTAATGTCTGAAGGCTCTTAGGATAAGACCCTGCTTGGAGAATGAAATTAACTTTCTCAATAGAATACAAAGCCTTGTCTGGAGAATGAAATTCTCTTCCTCTATAGAGTACAAAAAGAATGCAACTAATTCAGCAATAATCTTTTTTTAATAGTAGCCATGGGAGGTCATGGGATTTAAAATATTTACGCTGTCATACTTACAAAATAGATGAACCTGGATGTACTTAGTTGCACTCAGAAAGCTCAGTATTTCGGCATATGCTCTATAGGTAATGTTGCCGTAGTGAAGAATGGTTGTAGTATGTGACTGTATTAGAAAAAAAGAATGCAAAGATCAATTAAGTATTGATATTGGAAAAATATAGGGTGTTGGTATTGAATTTAGGTTATGATTTTGCTGCTTTTTTTAATCCTGAAAGTAAAAAATAGTTTTTTCTTTACAAATTTGGAAGGTTTATTGCTATCAATTACTTTATGTGACATTTTGGCAGCTTGCTTTGATCAGACTTGCTGCTATTTATTTAGACTGCACCTGTAAACATAACCTGAACTGTTTTTCTCCTGTAAGGAAAATGAGTGTTTACCTAGGTGCTGTAATAAGACATTCAAGAAAAAAAGCAAATGAGGAAGCATCTTATTCCAACTACAAGCTTTGAGTAACCCAAGTTATAACACATAATTTACCACGTTTATCCCAGTTCAATGAAAACCTCATTCAGTAGCATGTTAAATACTACCCACTCATAAAGGCTTTCACATTACAATAATGGGAGGGGAAGGGGGAGATGGATTATAAGAACAGAAAGAAAGAAAGTTTACTCTTCCTCTTTATAGTGAAAACAAATGTGTTTTTCTCCAGAACCTGCCAAGCCTGTGCTTTAATGATTTAACAGATGGAGTTGGCACATGTGAACCTGGAAGATGCAGCTGTCTGATTTTTCCAGTCTGAGGATTTTTAAACTGCATTAATGGCATAGACGATGGTAAAATATCACCTCCCCAGGCTGCTTTGCTCTCCTAACACATAATGTCTTTTAAGGAAAAAAAAAGTGATAGGAGACTGGGGTGAGGAAAAGGCCAGAGAAATGAGGATTTGGAAGGTTTAATATTTTCTGTCTTCACAGCATTAGGCTCTTAAGCCTTTCACTTTGGTTTTCATGTGTTCTACCCAGGCAGCATTATCTGAGATCTCAGGATTCTGTTAATTAATTGCTCTAAATAAACACTATTTAAATGAGAAGACCAATAACCACTAGTCTTTTGTCCTTTAATAAACGACTGTGTGTTGCATTTCCAATTTAATAATTTTACTCTTTTGTTAGTTCGTGCACAAGTTCTGCTCATGTGTAACCAGACTGAACAATCTCATGTAGTTACTTGTACTGTTCATTTCAGCAGGCATGCAGGCACTTACCTGTTCTAACTATTTGGAGTAAGGATTTGAATTTCTTAGTTTTATATTGGACTCAGAACTCCATGGACATTCTACTGAAACCAATGATAAGATGGCCTGTGTAAAGATTCTTAAGTCTTAAATAGTGCATATGAGTGGACTAAATTACAGGCTCATTTCTGCTTCTATCTGCTTCAACCCCTCTTGTAAGGGAAGTATTGTTCAAGGGCTGGATCTGTACTCACATAAGCTATCCAGCTGGTTGCACAAACAGTACAGATAAGAACTTGCTAGGGTATGAGAGGGCTCTTCATCCTGCTTCTAAACAAAAATGTTGTGGTAAAATGAAATTAATCTGCATTGGACTGATCTGTCTGGTACTTGCTTTAACAACACTATAGTCTTCAGATTTACTTTACTAGAGTTGAGAAAGAAGACACAAAGAGGAACTACATTCACTGTTAACGAAATTAGCACAGCTTTCCTGTCCGACATAGTGCAAAGAGAAAAGGGAACCAAAACTATTGCAAATTCTCCAGAGCTTTTTTGCTCACTGCTGTAGTGATACAGCTTTATATCAGAAATGACTCCATTGTCGCAAGCTTCAATTACTTGTAGAGTCAAAGATAGTTGGGTAACACAATAGGATTTGCTAACTGGTCTAATGGGATAGTACTCTGAACTTTGCCTTGCTCCTAGACAATTATGGCAACAATACAAAAAAGTCTATTACTGATGTTTTTCCCTTCAGAAAATTTATTTGAAATGGATTCTCCACCTGAAATTCTTGGTAAATTGTGAGCTCTCATCACATGAGAGAGGTGGAGCCTTACGATTCTATAGCTGTCTTCTCTGCCTTATTCCATCTTTCATCACTGTAGTACTCCAGTCTTGTTTCTACAGAACTATTGGAGAATTTTAAATTATTGGGACGTATTTTTTAAGTAAATTTAATTAGTTGAGACTTCTTTATTTTCTGGTATTTTTGTGTAGCTCACATTGCCTCATTTTACATGTCTACAAATAAGATATGTAGATGAAGATAACTGTAGGTTCATTCCACTTGCTGTAGGCTATCAACCATGCAACCATCATGGGATTCACCACCTTTTGGAGTGACTTGATGACTGCTTCAGCAGTCAGCTTTGAATAAATTTGTAGCTTCTGGTTGAAGTTAGGTGTGCTTAACTCTACTTTTGGTATTTACCATGTAAAGTACATAAATAGGAGGTTCCCAATGTTCTTCATACAGGCATTCAGAAAATACTTGAGCCTGTGCTTTGGTAGTCTAATCCTGATTCATGGAGATTTAAGCAGAAACAGAAAAAGTATCTTCATTTTCAGAGAGTCAGAGGAGTGCTAAGAAATGCCTTTCTTCAAAGGCTGGTGCCAGAAAGAAGGTGCCAGTTCTCTGTAAACCTAGGATACAGAAAATATCATTGCATTAACCATAGCAAGTATCACCAGAACTGTTTGTTTTCTTAATGCCCTGTTGCATTTTAACAAATGGCTGTAATAATTTTCTTCACAGTTTCAAGATTTGATTAATTGGTTCATTGTTTTCTTTCTTCAAAAGAAGGTGTGTTATTGATATCCCTTGGAGTGAGTGACATACGGGTTCTAGCTGAAATGATAGACCGTCCTTTAATGTAGCAAAACAAAAATGTGCTTGGTGCTCTGTTGTTTAGGGCTTCTTATGGTTGCTGTTCCAGCCAAGTTTCATTTGCAAGAGTGATGTGGCTTTTTGGTCATTGACTATGGTGACAGTTCTTCACCTAGATAAGATTCTTTATGCTTGTGAGCTGCTGTTCGCAGGGCAATAATGAGAAAGCTGATGTTTCTTTTGCACAACTCTTTTCTGCCAGTGTTTTTAATGCTGCAGCTCAAGTCTAGCCTAGAAGTAGGGTAGAAGTAAATTGAAGATGTATTTTCCTTTCTGTGTTTTCTGGTAGATATTATTCTTTCTGGTTGGTTGGTTGGTTTAAGATCATCTTACAAAATGCTCTAAGCTTAAGTTTCTGCTAATGAGGATTACCCTGAAGTGCAGCAGTAGAACTTAAACATTCGCCAGGATTCAGGCCATTTAATAAACTGGATGATTTCAAAGCACTTATCTTTTTGCATATAGTAAAGTGTGTATATCCAGTAAGACCATCCATTTCAAACCAAAACCTTCTCTCAACACATTAGACACTCTTATGATTGTACATGCTACTCTGGTTTGTGTCATGCTATTAATTTCTTATTGGCAAGACTTGATTTGAAAATGCTGGGCGTTCTAGAAACACTGAAGCTGTAAGACAGAATGAAAGAACAGATACAGATGTATCTTGAAAGATTGTAGAATCATAGAATCATTAGGGATTGGAAGGCACCTCGAAAGATCAGTGGGCAGGGACATCCCACCCTAGCCAAATCCTCCAACAGTGACATCACTGGACAATATTATTCAAACTTTAACACACAGGGCAAAATGAACATTGCTTTCTAGAAATCTCGAGACTTGGTGCTAAACTTCCCCTTTGTTAGCTAAGCATATGCTATGGTTTGGAGTTAGCTGAATAAATCTTTGTTCCTCCATGTGTACTACCCTCCAGATGGCTCTGCTTGCATAACCAGTTTTTGTTTTTCTGTACAGAGGTTCCCAAACCTGTGTTGATTTTTCTATAGTTCCAGCCTTTCTAAACTGACCTTTAAGGCAGTTTCTTAGCAATTCACAGTGGGTATCCTCAGTAAACCTTGCTTCAGTCCTGTGGCACCTGCAGTCCCGGTCTGTTATGGATGCCACTAAAAGAGCATGATACTGTACATTCTGACCTAAAGTAAATGGTTGGAAATCCATATGCAAGGTAACCTCACCACAAAAAAACCCCCTTGTTGTGGATGCGGCAGGTCTGTTATATGCACAGACAAAAAATTAGCTTGGAGAACCAAGTGCTTGCAAACTAGGGAAGTAATATATAAAGACAAGTTACAAATGGTCTTTAATGTTTCTTTGCCATTTGTTTCTAGTCCCCACTATAACGTGGAAATTTAGAAAGCGCACAAGTCAGGTTTTTTTAATTTTATGCTTTCGAGGTTTCTTTCACTTGGCCTATCTTCACATTTGAGTTTTGAGTGGAAGAGTTGTCTTGCACCTAGATCATGAGTTTAGATCTCATGGGTTTAGCTCAGGGATGTATGTTATAGTGAGCCACAGCAACTCCCTCTGGTTCGGTGTTTTGTGGTATGACTGGCCAGAGTGGACCAGGTAATCAGGAATACTGTTGCTAATCCTCAGAATGTTGGATATTTTTCTGTCATCAGCAATGAGCTTTTCACACAGTTGCAGAACAACAGGGATTGGAAAGGATCTTGAAAGATCATCTAGTCCAATCCCCCTGCCAGAGCAGGATCACCTAGACCAAGTTGCACAGGAACATATGCAGGTGGGTTTTAAACATCTGTAGAGAAGGAGACTGCACAACTCCCCTGGGTAGCCTGTTCCAGTGCGCTCTCTTAAATATCATGGTAGTTGAAAGCTATTGTTTGTGATAGCTTTGAGGATTGACACCAATGCAAGATAAACTTAGGTTGCATCAAACATTTGCATGAGTTTGTTAAAACCCAGGCACTGGTGACTGGAAGTGCCCTAAGGCAACTTACCTAAGATGCTAGTGAAGGAATATGGGGCACAGGCTGACCCAATCTATGAAGCTGTCCATCAATAATTTGTATAAGACTTGGCTTTCACTGTAATCAACAAGTGAAAGAAGAGGGTCAGCTAAGAGAAGCTTTTAGTATTGCAGTGTAATTGATATAAGAGACATGAACAACTTTCATCATGACACATTTGTTTCCATCTCTGTAGTGCTAAACGCTCTGTGCTGCAGAGAATATTTGTCTTCTCTGAGTGTGACTGCATGCCTTTAAGTGCTAAATGACCTTTCATCACTCTAATCATTTGATTGGGTAGAAGAAATTGCAATGAAGGTCATAGGACTGTAAATGTGTTGTAGATAATAGTCTTAGTGGCACATTCTTGACTCCTACGTGTTCCTAATGATTAGAATCTTAAAGTGTTTTTTGCAACCAGTATCTTTTTCTTTGGAAAATAATGCTTTAGCACAGTAATAGTGACAGAATTCTAATGTATGTTGTGTCAGGTGGAGAAGACTGGTGACTCTTTAAAGCATTTGTTGGTGTAAAAGATAGAATTGAAAGACTTTCTTTTTTTTGATTGCTTTTATAATTTGGTTTGAATGCCTTTAAACCTATTCCCACTGTATAAATCACTTGTGTAATCACTAGTGCTTCTAAAGTCAGCCTTTAGCCTTTAGAAACCATGACAGAGGAAATAGACTGTACACTGCTTTTTGAAAATACTGAGTCTTGATTGGATTTTCTAGTGGTGTAGTCAGGGACTGTAATCCAGTAACATCCAGACCATACTCATGGGTTGCTTATCCCTATAATGACAATTATCCCTGTAATTATCCCTTATAAGGTCATAAGTTCTGTGTTGAGTGATTATTTCTGGGGAGAGCACGAATTGGTTGATGCTCTTGTCTCTATTTAAAACAAAAAATTGTTTGTGGGTGAGGGGAAAAGGCAAGTAGATCAGTTAAGAGAAAAGGCTGGGATAAAGCCATCAAATACATTTTTAAGAGGTTTGGCTTGACATGCTAGTAGAGTCTGTCAATGTAAGCCTGTGGGGAGTGATTGCTTACAAGGGTATTCTGAACTGAAGGAAATACACTACATTGAAATTATGTTAATTTTGTTATTGTGGAAGATTGGGTGGACGTGAAGACCTTTGCCCTCTCCTCTGTAACTATAACAGTTGAAAGCAAATTTATTCAACTGAAACATGTCTGGTTTTCAGTTCTGGGTTTTTTACAGGAAAGCAGGGAATTGCCCACTACTGTCATAAATAATAATCAACAGTAAAAGATAAATCACAGGTTACGTTGTTCAGTAATAACAGATGTAAGGCAAGATGAGATTTCACTTTCAAAGATGGTTGAGCTTGTTTTTGTATGACTGCAATTAGAAATACTGGGGATTGTAGTACTGAGACTTGTCTGCTGGGATGCTCTTTCAGGTTTGCTTTGCCTAGGCATACTGGCATTGGGCAGTGTCAGTAATTCCTGAATTTGTGCCTGGCTCTATGGTAGATATGTGCCTGTACTGTTGTCATCGTCCACTGTTCTTTGACAATTTTAAGGACATTTACTCTGAGTCATTTCACAGGCTACTTTTTCAAATACTTCAAGACTTCTTATACTGCGAATCTGAGGGTAGCTTTGTTACTCTTCTGATTGGTGCAGTGACAGCAGTCTACAGAGACATCAATATTAAGCATCAGAAGACAGGTTTTTTTTACGCAGAGCATGCCTCTGATGAGTCACGTGACAGTTGCAGAGAAATAGATCTGTGCTGGAATTAAATAATAAAAGCAGCCCACCTTGTTTGAACAGAGGAAACATTTGCATCCCTGGTAATGTGGATGCTGGCAAAGAAACATTGTCAGTTCTTCGACTTTAAACACGGTCATATAATTTTCACTCAGAAGAATATGGACCAAAGAAAAAGGCGAACTGTGTTTATTATTTCTTTATATGTTCAGCAGGAAGCCAACGATTTGTTATTCAGATGCATCACATTGTTATGCTACACAATGCAGCACCACAAAGCGTGATAAGTCTTGAAGGATAAAGATGTCTCTGTGGGACAATCACTCTTGGGGTATTCATCCATCAGTTTGTATTGTGCCTTTCCAAGTCACATCAGAACAGCAGAAATCCCAACATCTGTGATGCACGTTCTTACTTTTACAAATCAAGTATAACACAAACAGTAGGAGCCCTGTTCCTAAGATGAAACACATAAGCTTTGTCATAGTGTCATTAATATTTTGTGTTTCTCGGTGCGTGCTGACTGTTGCTTTTTGTGACGCTTGGGATTTGGGCTTCAGAGGATCTTGTGCAAATGTTGTTTCAGTTTCTGTGTTATTTAAATTCACTCCTTTTGCCTCACTACTTTTCCACAAAATTTTACTATCATTTGTAATTTCCAGTGGACCCAGACTGAAAGTAAGGTGCAACTAGAGAAGTTTCTTTTCAATTCTACATAAAAGGTGTGTGTACACATGAATTTTACAGACTCAGCACAAAACCACAAGGCCTTGAAATTCACTTAAGTAGCCCCAAGTCACATACTTGGACACTAAACTCTACAGAGTTTACTGAAGTCTTTAACTCTGAGTTTGTCACCTAATTTGGAAGTTTAATTACAGTCATGAAACTACTGAGGTTATTAGAATTCACTGTGTTTCTTTAGCTGCAGGTGAGGCAGGGGAAAGATGGCAGAGAGAGCTGTGATAAGGAGACTCACACTCAGAATACTAAGAGATATTCCTGTGTTCCCCCTTTGACAGCTTGTCTGTCAGTTACATTCCTGAGCTTCTTGAAACCTGACTTGTTTATTTCATTTCATACTCAATGCATTTTGGTGAGGAGATTAAGTTCCCATCTAATTGTAGGAAATGCACAGGAAAAAACTAGGAGGAAGCACAGCTTTCATAAATTCTCACCAAGGGGGAGAAAACCTGCTCTGCAAACTAGAAACGTTCAGATTGAGCACAGTTTGTGCAAATCTTGGGGAACTGCATGAGAAGAATGCAAGAAGAAAATACTCACTTTTAGGAAACCTGCTTCTTGGTGTTGGAGTTAAGCAGAGAGTTCTTAATGTCAGGGAAAAGGAGGCTTTAAAACCATACTAAGTTCTCAAATAATTTTCTGTTTCCCCTGACCTCACTGCTGCTCTTTCCATTCCATTGTTAAATCTATACATCTGATTTTCATGAATAAATGTGATTTCTTTTTAATATTAAAAAATTTTTATTATCTGCACTCTTGACTTTTCTCAAACATTTAAAAACTCACTTTTACTTATGTTGCTGTAATGTCTGGAAATCTCTAGCAATGGATCAGGATTGTATTGTCCAAGATGCCTCACAAAAACAAGCAGTAGCCGTTGTTCTAAGCAATTTTATTTGGCTATTGCCACAGTCATCTTGTTATTTTCTCTATGTGCTGTGGAACCATTTCAAGATATTAAGTGAAACATTATAGACCAAAAAAAGACTGATGCAAAGCTGGGAGCAGTGGCTGACACCAGAGGGCTGTGCTGCCATCCAGTGTGACCCAGACAGGCTGGGCAGAGAGGAACCTAATGAGGCTCAACAAGAGCATATATAGGATCCTGCACCTGATGAAGAGCAAGCCCATCATCAGTATAGATTAGGGGGGTAGTCCTGTTGGAGAATAGACCCAAACAGAAAGATCTTGGACTAACATTCTTCGCAGTGCAAATCGCAAAGCTCTGGCACAGGCTGCCCAGAGAAGTTATGGAGTCTCCTTCTTTGGCGATACTCAAATCCTGCTTGGATGCAGCCCTGCGCATTGTCCTTTAGGCAGCTTTGCTTTGGTGAGGGGGTTTGATTTCAAGATCTCTTGAGGTCCCTTCCAATGCCTACAGTTCCGTGATACTATGAAAGTTGCTCTCCATCTTGAAATACAGATATGTAAGACACATGGGTGAGCAGCAGATTATTACAGATCAGTCTTTGATTAGCACCTCCTGAGCGGTTCAAACAAATCTAGTTTTTATACTAAATACAGACTCTCAGTGTATCTTATTTTTATGCCCAGATCTCACTGAGGGTTCATGCCACCCAGCATAGATGCTGTCTTATAGTTTTTTTCTGCAGTTGATTCAAGATTTGATTGTGCAGCTGCTGCTTTAGAGTGCCCACCTCAACCCATTTCTTTGTCTGCAAACTGAGTCCATAAACATTTAAAATAAACTGCAGAAAGCAGTGCTCCCAAAAGGGATAGGATGGCATTTCAGGTGCCACTTAACACAGTAGGATCTTAGAAGGAGCAGAACAGGGTGGTTTTTTTTGTTTGTTTGACTCTTCACATCTTGTTTGTTTGCTTTAAAACTAGTGCTTGGGAGGGAATGATTTTACATGCCCCTCCGATTTCCCAGGGAGGAGTTGGTGTAGTTCAGAAAAGAGTAGTGGTTCCCTTTGAATTACAGGATTTTCTTATTCTACAGGAATTGTTTTCTTGAGGTAGCAGGTAGGACTTGGGTGTGGGGGGAACACTTTGCATATGTTTCAGGAAATTGTGCTATTTTGGCTTGTTAGATGATTTTTTTTCCTTTTTATTCTATGACTGCTTCCTTAGGAGGGGGCCAGGCTAACATGTTCAGCTGGGTCATCTTTTACATTAACACATGTACCAGCTGTTGCACTGGAATACGCTGATGGTGTTTTGATAACAGCCATGCTCTTCCACATCTTACCTGAAGGCTGGACGAATACAATAGCATTAGCAATGCTATCTCATGTGACATAACAGTTGAACTCCAAGTGGAAAATGTCTTGAATTACCTGTTTGTGCAGCTGCGTTGCAGCTATTATGAAAAAAATCATGGATTTTCTGTAGGCAATGTGAACAAAGATGGATCTCAAATTTTGCTTTCAGAACAGACTCTAAGAAATAAGAGTTAATATAGAAAATGGAGTGACATCTGAATGTTAAACTGTCCATGGGCAAATAATACCATTCTGACTATCTGATGAAGGAAGACAAGCGTGCACACGTTTGCTTGAAGACTTGCTTTTCTGATCCATGCAGTGTCTCTAAGTGAGTCTTCAGCTCTCCTAGGAAACCATTATTAGGCTAATTGAAATGCTGCTTGTGCATTTAAAAGCAGTACATGCCATGATACATCCTTACAGCTTCTCAAACAATTGTATGACGTTCTTGCTAGAAGAAAGATACAGTGTGTATACACATTTCAAACAGCGTGAAGTAAAGTATAAATGTTCCTGAATCAAATAGATTTCCCCATAATTTAAACAAAATATTTTAATGACTTTACAGTGTTGCCCAGCAAGGTGAGGGTTCCAGGGTAATGACTTTCTTTTAGGGAGTATCTATCAATGGAAATTCTTTACTTCTCTTTAGAGAGCAAATAGCTCAGAGAAGGAAATACTACCACTGCTAGTGTATTCCTGCCAGTTGTGGTAATATTTCATCTTCTGAGTGAATAAGGGCATGGAACAAATAATCTTTTAAATCTTTGTGCAGCTCTTTGTCTTCGTGAACGTTTTACCCAGTCACACCAAGCAGCCAAGTCCTCTAGTGCACAAGTGTGCTCTAGTAGAAGATAATGAATGCATATGTTAGAACTAAATTTGGCCAACAGTCAGGGAATTGTACTGAAGGGATTTATTCTTCTTACCAATATCTGAAAAATATTTCTGACAATACCCTGATATGTTTGCCCTCATGGTGGTGTGGGGTCTTAATGGTTCAAGACACTGTTTCAGTGAATTGATTTGTCTCTCACATGCTTTTTGCCCTCCTCCCTCTTTTGTTGGCTCTGTTCAGATATCCAAGAACTCTTCTGCAACAGTTATGAACAACTTCATTTCAGTTATTACCCTTCTGACCCTAAATCATTATTTCTCCTGTCTAACACTTAAAAAATAAAAATAACAGGACATTTCAAACCTGTACAAACTATTGATACCCTTTCATACTGTTCTCTCTGTGACATGATAAATATGAAGAACTCTTTTTAACTTCTCCTTTGTTTGTTCCACACTTACGTTTGAATGTGAGGTGGAGAGTGTTTTTCATTTGTTCAGCATGGATGTGTTCAGTGACTTAGGGTGTATCTGCATTGTATGTTACAGTAGGTTTGCTTTACAACTGTGTGAACAGTTACGCATCTCACTAGTACTCTACTAGCTCAAGCTCAGTTCTATGTTTGTGCAGTGTTAGTCAGCTTGCAGTCTGTCTGTGTGGAATTTGCTGGCATCTCCTTGAAAAGTGCTCTCTAGCACCATTGCTTAAAGAACTGTTTAGCTCTTTGCCCTGTCTTTGAGAGCATGTATGGATTGTTGTGCTTTTCTGATCAGAGGGAAGTGAATGGAAGAGTTCAGAGGGAGGGATATGAATGCATGTGCCTGCTCATTTAAATACCTCTTGAGAGTTAAGTTAGGAATGTATCTAACGTGGATGCTGTATCACAGCTAAGGTAACCTTTTAGTGTTAGCAGGGTGGGAACAATAAGTATTTATTGAATGTGACTGTTGAGTATCATCTGTGCATAACATTTGTAAATACATTTGTTAATAATTTGTGAAGAGAGGTTTAGAACTTTCTTATTGAACCTATTAAAGCAGTTTAACGAACACGATAGTCTGTAAAGTATCAGCTGGGTAGCAGTGAATTGAACAGCATATTTATCTGTTTACGTTTGAAAAATGAATGCTTAGTGCTTATCTTAAAGTGTTATAAATTTGTTTTAGCAAAGATGATAGCCTGTCCTGTACAGACTATTCATGAAGCTTCAGCTGACTGGCAAGAGTTCATTTGTACATGGATACTTCTTGCATATTTCTTGTGTGGTCCTATAACAAATTCATTTGCAAGGAGAAGACAAGAGCAACACAAGGAAATTGGACCAGGAAAGGCTTCACCTTGATGTTAGAAATTGTGCTACAGTGAGAACAATCACGTACTGAAACAGCCCCTCCTAGTATGTGGTAGTCTCTATCACTACAGATTTTCAAATATAGGGTGTAAGATAATCTCAACTAGGCTGCCTTTCCCATGAAAGGTTGGGCCAGACAATCTTTTGCAGTCTCTTCTATAATTCAGTGATCTGCATGGCCCCACTCAGTTTACTGCTGGAACTTCAAGGAGTTGCTTTCTGACCTCTGTTGTTAGCGTTGCACAGGGAGGTTGGGAAGTACCAAAACCATGATGTAGTGTCAGTCTATCAGATACGTAATGTTGCCACTGCCTTTAGAACAGTGATGTTATACTGGCAGCTGTAGATTAACACTGAATGTGCATGGACTGTTTCAGAACTGTAATGTGTTAGTTCTTATGTGAGCAGGTTCATCCCTGTATGTGTTGATTGGTCTGGGGTAGCTACAAACATGAGCTTTTTCTAGTTAAAGGTGGGCTTCCATCCAGGAAATAAATATTTGATATGAATTTATTTAAGAATTTATGAATTTATTTATTTGATATGAATTTAAGCATTTTGTTTTCTGTCCCCAAGCATGTCAGCAAACAGAACAATATATGTGGTGAAATGAGATGCTGGACATGCTGACATTTTGAAAAGGTTAGGGCAATCAAAGTGCTTCACTATTAAATAGACTATTTTCTATTCGCCATTAAGTAGAATATTTTCAGAACACATGCTTATTTAAATAAGTATTAAGCCAGATTCATGGCTGGTGCCAGACATATAGTTCCTTAGGAACAGAGCATCTGGTATTGTAGTGTCTATCACATAACATCGCATCTTTGTAAAATGAAGGCTGCAACTCATAGAGGCCAGAGTGTCTGTAAGCCTGTCTCCAGGCACAAACCTAGCAGGCAGCTGCCATTAGAGAAGAACTGTTTGGACAAAACCCATCAGGACCCACTTTGAGGTGTATAAGGGCTCAGTTGCTGCCACCAAGGGAGAATTTGGGGTTTTGAGCCATAGGCTACTGCTCCTCTGAACTGAGCAACAAGCTTTTTGCTTTGCCCCTTTGCTTTTATCATGGGATGGGAATGACATTGTCCTTCTTTCTTGAGACCAGCAAAAGTCCCTTTGACTTCCTCTGTGGATACAATGTGAGCTGCCTTAGAAATGAATGTATTTACTCTCTTAGAGAGTAGGAACTTTTGCTTAATGGCTTGACAATAGAAGCGCATTTTAATGAATTTGGGTCCATTTTCTCCTACAGATGGTGCTATTTTTCCATGAAAAATATTGAAAGTTGGAAAAGTCAAATGACTTCAATGTAAATTAGTTTTTATCTCAGAGAGGAAAAACAGGGTGTTGCAGGGACTATTAAACAGAATATCAAGATTTAGTGCTCTGGAAGTGGGTGAAAATCAAATGGAAGCTCCCCAGGAAGTTCCTCAAAGCTCGTCAGCTTTGCCCAATCATTCTCTCAATCTGAGCTGTGAGGTACTGTCACATACTGGAATGGATTCATAGAGTGCTGGGGTTTATTTCTGTGAAGCTGAGTTTTATTGTTAAGTGTTTACACATGCAAACAAGCAGAAAATATGGCTTCCAGAGCTTTCCAAGTCAGTATGTTTCTGGGTCTAGTTTATCCATCCTTCTTTGTCATGACTCATACTTTTATTGCTTTCAAAACATCCTATAGACAAAGCAGAGGAGTTACCAGAGGCATCTTAAGTGTTCATTCACCAGCCCAGGAACTAAATAAATGTTAATGTTCTCTTGAGATACGGATATGATGCATATATGGTTCATGTGTTAAATGCTCATCGTTTTAGAAGTCTTGTGCTGCTCAGTCCTTTTTACCCTTTTGTACTGTCTCCTAGGACTTAGGTGATGGTCATCCTAGTAATCTGTTCTGGATGGTGCATTCTTACTATCTTTTTGTTTTACCTGCTGCCATGTCTTAAATTCAGTCTGTTCTGTTTAGAAAAATGCCTACAGCTATTTCTAACACGTCATACAAAGTGATTGATCCAACTTGTTTCATGAGATTGTGACTGCTGGTATCTGTGTTAGGCTAATATCAAATCATATGTGAGGACACCCCTTTTGTAACAACAGTCTGTTGCCCCACTTACACTTGGTACTTTTTATTTTCTACCTTGTCCAAAGTATTACTGGAATTTGCAGTCTCCTAGATTTCTGCGAATGAAGTGGACCATTATATGCGTGCAAATAAAGTAATCTGATGCCTATATTAAAAGCCCCCAAAAGCATTTGTAGATTTAAAGTCAATTTTTAAAAGGCAGCAACAGCCCATATTGTGTTTTCTGTCACTTTCTGAAAATCCCGTTCTTGGTGTGTGCTATGAACAGGTCTTGTTGCTGCTGATTCAGGCTCAGGCTGAATCAGAAATTTGTCAGGAGAAATTTCCGGTACAGAACCTGAAATGTCAACAAGGCAGCACTGATATTGGGAGGAGCTGCCCTTCTCTGAAATCAGTGGGAGAGCAGAAAGCAAATCACATTTCTCCTCATTCCAAACCAGTGAGAGTTTTAATTTTTTTGACTAAATGTGTGTCATGGGCTGGCGAAGGCTGAATGTGTCCCTCTGTGAAGACAGTCGCTGCTGGAAACATGCTGCTGCCAGCAGAGCGTGTGACCAAAACAATACAATTTTCTCTTTCCTTTTTTTTCGCTTTTCAGAACAACTCCTAGATGTTCTGTATACTGGCAGGCAGAAGGAAGAGACACAGATGGTGTGACAGTGGGAGAACAGTCTATTTTAGCACTAATAAAAATGGGACTTAAGATCCATGTACAGCAGAGAAATTATAAACTGGGAATGCCAGGGATAAGGCAAGACAAGCAGTGACCTTTCAGTGCTATGGAGCTACACACTGAAGTTTTCTCCCCTGCAAAGTATGAACCAAACCAATGGTGGTTCTGATGAACAGTTCAACTTCTGTTGCAAATAATATTGAGTAAAATACAATTTGGTTGCTGGTAAATTATTGTCATGTTCAAAAGGACTGTCTTCACTTGCACTATTCCTAGAATGGCTCGTTTTGCACACTTTACTATTCTTAATTGTCAAAAAAGGAACAAAATGAATATTCTCCTCATTCTGTAACTTCTGTGAGCCCTAATGAGCTCACCTCTCTTGTGGGTGTAGCAGTTGCTGGATTGGTGCAGCTCTGAGGAGGTAACAATAGCTGGCTAGGAGAGTCCTCTGCAGTTCCTTCAGGCAGTCTCACTGTAAGACTGTGTCTGATTTGAAATCTTTCCCCTTTAGCATTACTACATGATTTACAGTGATGGGGTGAGTAAGACCTGGCATGGGCTTTTGTGGAAGGAAAATAATGGGATTTCTTGTTTAGTCAGTCATGAGGTCTCACCTCTACCTTTGTATTGAAGTTTCTATAGCTCTGGAGACTTTATATCCATCTTTAAAGCTGGTAGCCATTGTGGCTGGAGGGAATAAAAGTAGTCAAAATCAGACTAAGCTTTTTCTTGGGAGAGCTTTTTCAGGTCAGCATAGCTAGGCTTGTCTGAACTATTTTCTTTGAAGGAAACCCACTTTGAACTTTACTGAAATTAGTGCATTGGGCAAGGGAAGGAGGCAATGATGCACTCAGGCAAGATGAGCTGCTAAGAAAGTACTCACTTCTGGCTGATGCCAACAGTCTATCTTCTCATTGGTGGGAAGGAAAAGTATTTTCCCTCTTTTGAAATATAGACACAGCTAATTCCCTGTAGCTATCACTTGACATCTTGCAAGTTTGACATCTGCAAACTGCTTTAATTAGTTTTTGGGCTACCTCTCACAAGTGTGTAGCATTTCCAACTTACTGAAGTGACAAGCCTTCAGTTGATAAAATGTTTCCAGAGTTGCTAGAGATAAAATAGTCTAATTAAACCACCTTTCCTGTTAGCTTCTGATTTAGTTCTCATACTATCACTAAGAATGTTGTAGGGGGGAAAAATCCCCCACTATTGCTTTTCTACACTTTTCTCAGAAGTGTCATCAGTTGAAAAGAAATGTCTGACTTTTATGGACAGTCCCACTGGGCTCAGCAAAATTGGAGATGTTGACAGAAGGAGAATGGATATTCTCTTAAGGGTGATTTCTGGCATGCTGCAGCCATGCTTTGCCTGCAGAGACCCTGCAGGCAGTGTTTTGTTTGCTGTGCTTTTAGAAGTTTTGTGCACTGCTCTATTAACTGAGTTGTAAGAACAGGTATGTGTTGTATACCCCTGCTCCCAAATGTCCTGCTTCTTCAGGGATAGAAGAGGGGGTGTAACAGAAATAGTATGGAAGGAAGGAAGGAAGCAAGCAACAGAAGCCCAATTCAACACTCATGAATGTCTACAGGAATTCTTCCAATGCCTTCATGAGAACATTTTTGGTGAGAAGCCATGTCCAAAAGACCACCAGACCTCCTCCTCTATTCTATATCTGCACTGGATATGTTGAATTTATTAGGAATAAATATCTAGCTTACACCATGTGGAAAATAGAGGAGGTGAAGTTCGTAAGAAAAACTCATTTTGATGTGGGAGTGGAAAAGTCCCACAAAATAAACTATTTCACATATACTAAAAGCGTACCCCCACAAGCACACAAAGCTCTTTGCATTCGTAGTCACTGACTTCATTGGTTTCACAGCATTACTTTTCAATCAGCAAACATCATAAAACCAGGAAGGCAGATTTATGGCTGTTTATTAGCCAGCACCATTACTGTATTTACTGTAGTGTGAAAAAGAAATCAGGAAAAAGTGCTATAAATCTCAGTGGCTGCAACCCAGATGCATTTATTTACTTACTGGATATTTCACTAGTAGCTTAGCAGATGCCTGCTAGTTTACACATATATTTTGAGCATATCAGCAGAATGCTCTAGAGGGATGGGTGTTAAAATTCTGCCGGGGTCTGTTGTGAGCGCTGCTAGCAAGAAGCTAGTGAAATGTGTTCAGCTTAAGTAGTTAAAGTAGTTATTGAAGAAACACTGATGTGTTAACCAATCACTGCTTACTTAAAGGGAGCATAATTATAAAAATATAGATATATAACTTTATAATAACAGGAAGATAAATATCTGACTCTTAAATAATACAAAATAAAGCAAATCTTGTCTTGTTGATATTAAGATAGTCTCTGTTCAAAGGGAAACTGCAATCCTCATGAATCTTAAGTCCTGGAGCTGTAGTATTTTGATTGTTCTGTGGGGCTCTCCTTCCTGCAGGCCAAGCCCAAAGATTGTACTTTACTGTTGTAGATGTAATTTATCTGAAGAGAGTATGTCCTCTGTCCCTGGATGAGCTATTTCTGTCTAATCTCAGAAGATAAAATGGTATCTGTGAGCTTGGGTGTGTCCAAATGCGCATAAATGCACACATGCTGCCTCTTCAGAATGTTTCTACATTGTTTTATGCAAACACATTACTTTAAGGAGCATTAATTCACAACAGCCAACAATGCTTTGACTAGGCCTATTCTTTATATCTTTATAGCATTATTATCTAGAAAAATCTAATTAATGAATGCAAGTGAAATTGAATGCGCTTAGGCCTTAAGTGTATCTGAAAGACCTATTTAATTTGTCAACTTTTCAATAAAAGCAAAGCTTATATTATTTTATTCAATTCAGAGTTGTGGTCAAATGCAAAAGGCTGAATCTAGACTTGAGTTTAAGGTCCAGGTGTCTTTTTTCATAAGGAGAAATCATGAATCTATTCAAGTAACTTCAAATATTTCATTGATGCTCAGTGAACCAGGAAATAAGTTTATCTCAAAACCTAGATGGTGCAAAATCTCTAAAAATCTAGTTTTGTTACTGGTTGTTTTTTTCTTCTTACTGTTGGCTCTTATTTTTAATGCCATGTTAAAATGAACAGTAAACTGCAAAGAGTATAAATTCTAAATGAACAGTTTCAATGAGGCTGTTGATTGCAATGACTGAAATCTAATTAAGCAGTTTAAGATCTAAGTGATATTATTATTAAAGAATTATGTTAACAGACCATTTGATCAGCTTCTTAATTTGTTTTATGTGAGTTATGCTTATGTGATAATGTGATTCTAAGTGATTTCCATTTTTCAAAATTACGAAGAAAAGCGCGCCTGGCAGCGTCAGTTACGGCTATCGATATCAGCTTGACGAAATCGTCGGT
>JAOXOE010032100.1:0-11345 GCA_028565055.1 Phoeniculus purpureus
TCAGCCTTTCCTCAGCAGGGAGATGCTCCCCTCCCTCCATCATCTCTGTGGCTCTGCACTGGGCTCTCTCCAGCAGCAATGTGTCCTTCGGGAACTGAGGGGCCCACAGCTGGACACAAGATTCTAGATGTGGTCTCAGCAGAGCAGAGTAGAGGGGGAGGAGAACCTCTCTCCATCTGCTAACCAGCCCGCTTCTGATCCACCCCAGGATGCCATTGGCCGCCTTGGCCACCAGGGCCTATTGCTGGCTCCTGGCCATCCTGCTGGCCACCAGGAGCCCCAGGTCCCTTTCTCCTCTACTGCTCTCCAACAGGTCAGTCCCCATATCCAGCACTGCCCCAGGCAGCCGTCTGGAAGCCAGTAACCACGGAACAAATCACCACAGAATTCCCAGTCTTTGCCCTGCTTTTGCTGAGCCCAAAGTGAGTCTCTAACTTGATTTTAATAAAACTAATTGAAAGCAATTTAACACCAGTGGATTGCTAAGGGGATGTGTTTCACAGTTTATCTGGTCTCTGCAAAAGCTGTGTGATTAACTCCAAACTGCACAGGCAGAAGTGTAATTAGAACCTCAGCAACTCCAAACTTCCCAGCAATGTTTAAACAGTTAATTAAAATTTTAGAATATGGGGCTGTGTTGCAGCATCTGTAACACTAATTGCCAGAAATGCTTATCAATAGTCGTTAAATGCAGCCAATTCATTGAGGAATCCAGTCCCTTTCATTTCCGGAGCCAAACAGAGCTCCATAACCCTGGCTTCCAAGCTGCGCACACATCCCCATCGGCCTTTAATGCTAATTAGTAATCAATTACATATTAAGTGGCCACACGTTATTTATTAGTTGTAGACACAAGGACAACTGGAACACAACCAGAGTCTGGTTTTACAGCTCTGTAACTGCCCCGTGGAGGCAACATCTGCGAGACCTTTCAAACCCACCTGGCCATGCTCCTGTGCGACTGGATCTAGAGGATCCTGCTGTGGCCAGGGGATTGGACTGGCTGATCATTTGAGGTCCAATCCCCAATGTTCTGAGGTTCTCTGCTCTGTAACTGCTGAACGTGCTGTACAAACACAACACACGTCCTTCTAACAGGGAAGTCCCCAGGGATGAGGCCTCCAGCACCTCCCCGGGCAGCCTGAGCCAGGGTTTCACCACTCTCACTGTAAAAACCTTCTTCCATCCATCTAACTAAACTTGGCCGCACAAGAAACTAAACCTTCTTTGCCGGGCCCCTGCTGGCTCTGCAGACACCCTCCGAGACGGCAGCTTCCCAGCCTATGAGCAGCCCCATCCTAAACGAGACATCAACTCATGTTTACCAGCGACAACCGAAGGTGGTACCGGCTACTATTTAAAACCCTTCCCGTGAGCCGGGATGAAATGATTGAACTCTCCCACTGCTCTGCTTTGTCCCCTGATCACCGAGCTCCCTGCTTGCTGGACACAGTGAACCCAGCCTCTTTGGCTGCTACCCCAGTTAGGGGTTTGCTCACTAGCACTGTTAGCCCTGGTCTGACAGCTCCCCAGAACAAAGCCCTCTGCCCTTCTCAGCACAGCCTCACTTGTTTCAGAAAGCTGCAGGTTCCAAACATCATCGCTCAGCTCGGTCCGTACAGGTCTGACACAGCAGCACATCAGCATGAGGAGGAGCTGGGATGGCAACACTCAAAACATCTTGTACAGGGGAAACAAAGAACCAGAAGGATAAAGGCACCAGTGGGGGCTCATGCTACTGCTGCATCTCTGTTTTACAGCCACACTGACCACTCCCAGCCTTCTCTGGACATCCAGGACTCATCTATGTCATTGCATCAAACACCACCAAGAACATCATGGGTAGAGAGCACACAGTGGCCACCTCGACCACAGGGCTCTGTCATTTCCAGGCTCCAATTTGACTTGAAAGAAAAAAAAAAAAAAAAACACAAACAACAAAGAAGTCCCTTCCTTGGCCCAGAGACAGAGAGCAAACAGATTTACCTGCACATCTGGGCTTAGACAGTCGTTTTAGTAGACTGAGAGAGGTTCTCCCACTCTACTCAGCCCTGAGGAGGCCACAGCTGGAACACTGGGTCCAGTTCTGGGCCCCTCAGCTCCAGAAGGACACAGAGCTGCCGGAGAGAGCCCAGCACACAGCCACAGAGATGATGAAGGGAGGGGAGCATCTCCCTGATGAGGAAAGGCTGAGGGAGCTGGAAAGGCTCTTGAACTGGGAAAAAAGGAGCCTGAGGGGTGACCCCATGGATGTTGATAAACATGGGAAGGGCAGGTGTCAGGAGGATGGAGCCAGGCTCTGCTCAGGGGCACCCAGTGATAGGACAAGGGGTGGCGGGTGTAAGCTGGAGCAGAGGAGGTTCCACATCAATGTGAGCAGAATCTTCTTCCCAGTGAGGGTGACAGAGCCCTGGCAGGGGCTGCCCAGGGGGGTTGTGGAAACTTCTTCTCTGGAGACGTTTCAAGCCCTCTTGGACATGTTCCTGTGCGACTGGATCTAGGGGATCCTGCTGTATCAGGAGACTGGACTGGATAATCTTTGGAAGTTCCTTCCAATCCCTGATGTTCTGGGATTCCTTTATTACTTATCATTAAATTGCCCTCTAATGGTCAAGAGGTTAAAACCAAATCAGGAAGGGGGAGATGAAACGGGAAGCACAGACGTCCCAGGGTGCAGCCTTTAGCACTGCCCACAGCACCAGACCCTTCAATGCGCCCACTGCCCATCCACCCTATGCCAGAGCCAGGCTGCTCACAGCCCGCACAACAGCTCTTTGTGAGCACCACTGAAGGACAGGAGGCTGATTCCATCATTTCACAGTTGTCAGTCCTGCAGATATGAAGGTGTATTTTAGGACAACACACTCCCCAGCAGCTGCTTGCATGAGTAAGAACAAACTTCCATCATTAGTCATTTAACCCACATAATGTGACAACAACATCTATTATGGCAGCTTGGAGCTCTGCGACAGAGGCAACAACTCACTGTAGTTCTTTTGAGAACCTGCTTGTGTGCAGGTTTCCAGGAGAGAACGGGCTGAACATCAACAGCATTTGTCTTCCTCCTGCCCCAGCTCTCCACACAAAGAACTGCTGAGACAGGATGGATTCCAATGCTTCAGAACCTTGGCAGAAAGGACCTTCAGCATCAGCAAGTCCAGCAGCTTCCTGACCCCTAGACCATGGCCTCAAGGGCTCTGGCTACTTGCAGGGGTTTTTTAACCCCTCCAGGGATGGGGACTCCACCACCTCCCTGGGCAGCCTGGTCCAGTGCCCAACCACTCTCTCAGGAAAGAACTTCTGCCTAACATCCAGTCTAACCCACCCCAGACGCAACTTGAGGCCATTTCCCCTTCTCCCAATTCCTGATGATAGGACAAGGGACCAGCACCAGCCTCGCTACAGCCTCCTTTGAGGGAGAGCTCTCCCATCTCTCCTGTGGAGAACAGGAAGGTCTCCTCTCAGCCTCCTCTTCTCCAGACTCAATAAACCCAATCCCCTTAGCTGCTCTTCACAGGCCCTGTTCTCCAGACTCCCCCCAGCCTCATTGCCCTTCTCTGGCCCCACTCCAGCCCCTCAATGTCCTTCTGAGCCTGTGGCACCCAAACCTGGACCAAGTACTCAAGATGCAGTCACACGAGTGCAGGGCACAGGGGCACCATCACCTCCCTCCTCCTGCTGGATACCCTGTTCCTGATCCAGGCCAGGATGCCTGGGCACCCTGCTGGCTCCTGTTCAGCCAGCTGTCACCCAACACACCCAGGTCCTCCTCCACCAGGCAGCTCTCCAGCCCCTCCGCTCCCAGCCTGACTAAAGTGCAGGACCCAGCACTGGTCTTTGTGAAACCTCCAACCAGGTTGACCCCACTGTTGGGTCAAACACCCCACAATGACTGCTGCAGTCCCCAAAGGGATGACAGCTGCTTTGCACTGGGCCTAAGGGGAGTGATGGGTGCGTCTTGCTGACCACTGTTTGGTTAAAGAAAGACCTTAAAGCTCATGCAGACCCAACCTCCTGCCATGGGCAGGGACACTGTCCACCACACCAGATTGCTCAAACCCTTGTCTCTCCCGGCCTTGAGCACTTCCAGGGATGGAACATCCCCAGCTGCCCAGCAGTTCCGCCCCAGAGCCAGCAACAGGTTGCCATGGCCCGTGATGGTGCAATGCCTCCCTTCTACAGGAAAACCCTTCTCATCTTTCTGGGACTGCTTCCGCTTCCTGGTCTGCAGGATCCAGCTCCTGTTCAGAACAGCCCCTGCCATGCGACTTGAGACTGTTCCCCCAGCTCCTTGTGCCTGTGAGCACCACCCCAGCAAGCCACCTCAAAACGCAAGGCTCTAGTGACTCGCACCGTCTCTTTGTGAGGTGGCACAGGGAGCAGCAGCCCTTTGGGAGCAGCCACATAAATGCAGCTCCTTCCATCACAGTGTAAACATGATTCCTCGAGCAGACGTGCAAACCTCCAAGCGTTTGTCTTAAATGAAAGCGATAAACTCCTCAAGGCGAGATTCATTTCTGAAGCCCAGGATGTTGTGTTTTGTGTTAGCTCCTTCACTAGAGGGACAGTTCTCACAAGAAAAATACTTTAACTACTCCAACACGCTTGTTGCTGCTTTTATCTACTTGCAAGGACTCCTGACTGCTGCCCTCCCAGCCTGGATTCCCTCCAGTCCCACTCCTCAGCCCCAGAGCTCCCCAGCCTTTAGCGCTTCCACAAACACAGCTGCCCCTTTGTATCCCTTGGTGCTTTGGCTGAGAGCATCTGACAGCCCGAACCTGACTGAAGGGGAAGGATGAAAACAAGTCTGAGTGAGGTAACTTACTCACAGGAAACTCAAGGGAAGAAAGTGGAAGTGATCAGTTGGGCTCCCTTACCTACAAACCAGTAACAGGCACTGATGAGTCAAGCCCCTGACTTACTGTAAGTCTCACAAAAGCTGTACTACAACATCAGCAAAACCTAAATGGTATGGAAAGGGCTGTGGGTGATGGCTACCGACCCTCACTAAAGCCTGTGGCACTGTTAAGGGCTGTGGGTGATGGCTACTGACCTCCACTAAAGCTTCTACCACCGTTTCTCACAGCATCCTCCTGAAGACACTGGCTGTTCATGACTTGGATGAGTGACCTCTTGGCTGCATAAAGATCTGTCTGGATGACTGGTTGTCAGCAGCTGCCAATGGCACCCAGACTTGTGTCAGCCAGCAGGACCAGGACAGGGATTGTCCCACTGTACTGGGCACTGGAGAGGCCCCATCTTGAATCCTGGGGTCAGGTTTGACTGAACCAGCCCTGACCACCTTCACTTCATCAATCTCACCCACCCATTCACAAAGGCAGCTGCCAAACCACCTTCTTACACAACAGCAGCTGCAGATCACTCCAGCACTTAGCTTTGAGCTCTGCAGCGCTGCGAGCGCAGGAGCACCATGCTGAGGAGCTTGGGCTTGGAAACCACTGCTGCAGCGCATTGGCACGACCAGCTTGAGCCTATCGTGAGCAGGAGTGGGTAAGCAGGGGAAGGGAGAATTGCAACTATCAACCCCAGGAAGGGAAAAGACTTGAATTAGAGTGTCAGGAGCAGTGGGAGACAGAACCAGCACCGCAGGTTAGCGGCTCCACATTCTCCAGTGATAACAGGAGCCCCCAGGTACACGAGGCTGCGGCAGAAGTAACCCAGCTCCTGTCATGGAAAGCAGCACGTGTGGAGTGGCAGTCAACACAACCAGCAGTCCTGGGACCAAATCGCCCTCCCAACTGCACTGCAGGAGCAACACAGGCATGGCCAGTGGCACAACGTGCCCCCGAGTTCCACGATCTCCGCAGCACCACCCGTCCTACACTTGGGGACAGGCAGTTGACGCCAGACTTCAATTAGAAGGGAGTTTTCTGGAGGAGCGTTGGCTAGCTGCAGGAGAGTCAGAGCAACAATGAGCAGCAGAGAACTCCACAGAGCATTGAGCCCTGCACTGACTGAGGGCCAACAGTCCTCTGGGCAAAGGTAGAAACTCGGTTGGATGCCAGAGGCAAACGGTCCCAGTAACCACCCCTCACACTCCATGTTGTGGCAACATTCAGCTGCCCAGCTCAGAGCACTGACAAGGCCAGGGTTTGAAGGGACCTTTAAAGGGACTCCGAGGTACCTAACTGTGTCTGACCAGCAGCTGCCCACTGGGCTACATTTCACTAGATCCACACAACCTCTAGTTAACCAAGGTCCTCACTACCTGCAGCTACAGGTGACAGCACACAGTGCCCAGCTCTCCCTCAGCCCCATTCCCAGGTCACCTCTGGTGGGGAAGGGGGAAATCAACCAACTGCAGCATCAGAACCTGGAACAAGCTGGAGTTTCCAGCCAGATCCTTCACTTGGATCACTTCCATACTCCTGCTGTTGTCAGGGTAGCTGCTGTCAGATTTCACACCCTGTGAAGCCCAAGCTGTGTGGTGACAGTTCAGTTTGCACCCGAGCTAACCCCAGGCAGAGGGAAGGAAGGGCTGGAGGCTCCTCTGGAGCCAAGCTCCCCGCTTGCGTCAGCTGCCTCCAAGCCCTGACAGTCTGACCCAGCTGAGGCACTGGCCCGTGCTCTAAGCAGAGCCCTGACGGTCTGACCCAGCTGAGGCACTGGCCTGCACTCCAAGCTGAGCCTAATACAGAGTTATGAGGAGACATCTCCTATCGGCTGTAACTGATCACCCACTGCAATGCAAACAGAACCCAATTTGCACTAATGAACCCTGTGCACGGCGTGGCCGAGCAACACGGGCACTGTTAAATGCCCTGGCAGATGTCAGCGCTGCCGATAACTGGTCCCCCATATGGCTGTTCACTCCATGCTTGCTGCTGCCTTCAGGTTTGAGGAGATGGCTCTGATGCCCATGTCTGCCACAGGGACCACACCAAGGCTCCATCCTGTCGCTGCTGTAGCAGGGAAATGCCTGTCTGGCCAGTGATAAAAGCAACAGCACAAAAAAAAACACTGTCAGTGCACACAGGGGAGCTGATCACAGCTCGGGGAGCCTTTACGAGAAAGAAAACAAGAATGAAACTCATACATTCAGTTATGGAACAGACATGGAAATGAGCCAACACTGACCCACTGCCTGCTGAGGAAAGGTTGAGGGATCTGGGTCTCTTGAGCTGGGAAAGAAGGCCAGCTCCTGCCCAGCCCCCTCCTTCAGAAACAGAACCTGGCTTCAGGACCAGCCTGGACCCGCAAACCCAGGAGAGTGCTCCCAGGATGGTACGAAGCAGCAGCATTGTCAGAGCTCATTATGAGTTACGCAGGGCTCAACGCATGCTTGGGGCTGCTTATTAACTTTGTCAGGGCTAGTTAGGAATTGACAGGAAGAGGTGGCAGGGACTGATTTGGGAAAACATGTCTGAAAGCTAAGGTCATCATCAATGTTATTAATAAACACTGTGACTTCTGATGAGTTGAAAACGAACCACGAGGAGGTTCTAACAACCCACGAGGGTGCAGAACACATGATGCCAGACTAGTTAGATAGGGCTGCAGGGCTCAAACACGAGAACACCTTCCTAGGAGAGCCCCAAAGGCTCCCATGAGCTACAGGAGCCCTGTTTCTTTAGGCTATGTTTTGTGGGCCAACAGACTGAAGATACTGAGGCAGGGGAGAGACAGGATGGAGTGAGAGCTCCTGATGCCAACCTGCCCTACACGCCGAGGTCCGATAGCCAGACGCCAGGTAACCATAAGGGCTGACTCTCGGCAGCCTGGGGAACAACCAACCTCCTCAACCGTCTGTCTGTAAGGAGTCCCCCAGAGCACAATTACACTCCAAGTACACACGTTTGGGGTCACCTGCTTATTCCCTTGGAGGAAGAGGAGCAGGAAGTACTGACTCAGACTCACCACTTCTCTTCCAAGCCTAGTATGGGAACCACAGCCAGGCTCTCCTCTTCCCTTTCAGTTTAGGGAAGGTATTTTTCACTGACACCTGAGAACGTGGGAGGGAGCTGCAGGAAGGCTCCATGCCCAGCGCCTGGCATTTAATCACCCTGCCTTCTGACATGGAAAACTTCATTATATCACCAGATAATCTTGTCTGGTGTCACTGTGCATTACAGCTCCTTCTCTCAATAAAGCCACTGTCTAAGCCAGCACTGCATGAATGGGCTTTGAGGGATTATGCTGAGGAGCCCAAAATGAGCTCCTTGCTCCCCCCTTACTGCAGGCTGCCGGTGCTTCCAGCAGCACACAGTCCCAGAACATGAGGGATTGGAAGGGGCCTCCAAAGATCATCTAGTCCAATCCACCTGCCCCAGTGTTTCACTGACCAACAGCCTCTAGCAAAGGTCCATCCAGCCATCCACAGACAAGCACATGTCAGGGTGCCAGCTCACATGCGGCACCTCAGGGTGCCAGCTGAGCAACAATGGTTTTCAAGAGCACAAGTCCAGCACAGCTTGAAAGGTATAGGAAGCACTAAGGAATTCCTGGGTCTGACCCTGATGCAGAGAAGTGGGCTTCTGACTATGGGGGAAGTACGCTGCCATTCAAGAACTGTCTAAGCCAGCACTGCATGAATGGGCTTTGGGGGATTATGCTGAGTAGCCCAAAATGAGCTCCCTGCTCCTTGGTCAGGTGGCACCAAACTTCAACAAGAACTGAGCTAGTAAAGAAAACAACACAGGAATAATAAAAACAGCTCAACAGGAGCCAGCAAGATACCCAGGTGGCCCAGAAGGCCAGTGGCACCCTGGCTTGGATCAGCACTGGAGTGGCCAGCAGGACTGGGGACATCATTCTCCCCTGGACTGGGCACTGGGGAGGCCTCTCCTCTAGTACTGGGGGTACTGCCGGGCCACTCACATCAAGAAAGAGATGGAGGAGTTGGTCCAGAGGAGCAATGAGGCTGGGGAAGGGTCTGGAGGGAAAGGCTGATGGGGAGCAGGTGAGAGAGCCTGGGAGGGTTAGGTTGGATGTTAGGAAGCCCTTCCTCATGGAAAGGGCAATCAGAGCCTGGTCTGGACTGCCCAGGGCAGTGGTGGAGTCACTATCCCTGGAGGTGTTGCAGGACAGCCTAGCTGTGGTCCTTAGTGCCCTGGTCTGGCTGCTGGGGTGATGCTGGGTGCTGGACTGAGCTGGATAAGCTCAGAGGGCTTCTCCCACCTCAGTGATTCCATTATTTTGAGGGCTGTGTAGGATGCTCAGGTGAAGCCAGCAAAGCAAAAGCCATGCACACAACAGACAAAGAGCCAGTGCTCACTTCATCTCTGTACAAAGCAGTCCGATCACTTTGTGTGGAAACAGCTTTAGTCCTGTCTAGGAAGTGGGGGGGGCGGTCTTAACACAAGGAGCCATCAACTTGCAGTGGCAGCAGCTGCCAGGGTGTCACACAGAACACTGATAATTACTGGGAGAGGAACTGGAGAATCAAGCACAGAGCATCCCCAGGCCGGAAGCAGGGTGTGCCCTATCTCCTGCTGCAGACAGCTGAGGTCATCGCTGCCCAGAGACTTCCGCATGGAAGAGTGGAGTTGAGAAGAACACAGACGACACCAAGCTTGGCCAGAGGAACGGGGTGTATTTCATGCAAAGCCAACGACATGCAGCAATTTTGTGGCGCAAGTAGCTGAGAAGAAATACGACCGAGGTCTGTGGAAGGATGAGCAGCCTGGTGCTGGTGAATAGCAGTGATTTCTCATTATCTGCCATTATTCAAAGACCTAAGTGGTATAACATAAAATTATGAACAAGCAGTTCAAAACAACCAAGAAGGAGGACTTTTCCTTCACAAGTCATAATTAAATCATACAGCTCATTACCCCAGCACCACGCTTCTGCCAGGAGGAGAAAGCTTGTTTCAGAAGGGATTAGATCAATTCCTGGAGGGAATGTCCTCCAAGCACTAGAAGCAACTACACCTATTACTGGAGCTCAGAGATTGCAACAGAAAAGGCTCACTAGGTCCCTGCTGAGCAAAGGCTGAGTGGGCTGGGGCTCTTGAGCTGGGAGAAAAGGAGCCTGAGGGGTGATCCCGTGAATGTTGATCAATATGGAAAGGGCAAGTGTCAGGAGGATGGAGCCAGGCTCTGCTCAGGGACACCTAACACTCTACAACCCTATTCTATGAACTACTATTGGTTGTAGATTCATCAACTCCACCCTGTGCTGAGTTTGTCCTGGGGATTGGTAGTGCTGCAGCTGGGGCTTCCAGTACCTAACTGCTGCACGTGGGCTCTACGGGCTGGTACTGCAGGCTTTGCTCATGGTGGTGCCTTGGCAGCCCGATCCTGAACTCCTTCTTGGAGCAGAGACAGTCCCACTGGCAGACGGGAGAAGAGTCATAGGATGTTCTAGGCTGAAGGGACCTCCAGAGGTCATTCAGTCCAACCTCCCTGCACAGGGACAACTCTACCTGGGTCAGGCTGCTCAAAGCCTCATGAAGCCTGACCTTAAACTCCTCCAGGGATGGTGCCCCACCACCACCTTTCCAGGCAGCCCAGTCCAGCCATCAACCACCCTCACACTGAAGAGCTTTCTTCTAATACCCAGCCTAGTATTGAGCTGTTGCACTGTTTATCTCCTCCCAAAACATCAGATGCAGGGATGTGGCGTGTGGACCAACGCACCACCGACTCAGTGGGGTAGGAAGTACAAGGCTGGGCTGTCAGCGCCTGCCATCCGAGCTAACAAAGACACTGGGACAAAAGGGACACTGCAGCACTTCCTTCTCCTCCATACTTTTCTGTGGAGGCATTTATGATGATGACCCATTTACTGATGGCAAATCTTGGGCGCTCAGGAGATGCAGATTAATTCTGGGAATTGGCTGCCGCAGCTTTCTCCTTCTATTTTCTCTCCCCCCACCCGTTTCTAGTCGGCAGCTCTGGTGCTTATAACAATGACACAAGATTAAAGTGAAGCAGAGCGCCTGTTCTCCAAAGTCCCTTTGATTTGAGAGGATGGCAAGCACTCCCAGAAAGAGAAGTCTCCCAGATTGATTAATTAACGTTCTCATTCATTAAGTGACTGATTGTTCCAACAAAGAGAAGATTTATCCCGTCGTCACACAGTAATTCTCCCCACAGATGGCCGGCTGTTGAGGAAACTCACAAAGATTAACAAACTATGAAGAAAATGCAGCTCACATCCACCGGAGAGCAGGACTGAGATCAACAGAAATGCTGTCACAGAGAGGTTCTCCTCCCCATCTCCTCTGTACTGCTGAGACCACAGCTGGAATCTTGGGTCCAGTGCTGGGCCCCTCAGTTCCAGAAGGACACAGAGCTGCTGAAGAGAGCCCAGTGCAGAACCACAGAGATGATGGAGGGAGGGGAGCATCTCCCTGCTGAGGAAAGGCTGAGGGAGCTGGG
>JAOXOE010032101.1:0-11344 GCA_028565055.1 Phoeniculus purpureus
GAATGGGTTGCCCAGGAAGGTGGTTGAGGCCCCATCCCTGGAGGTGTTTAAGGCCAGGCTGGATGAGGCTCTGGCCAACCTGATCTGGGGTGGGGTGTCCCTGCCCATGGCAGGGGAGTTGGAACTGGATGATCCTGTGGTCCCTTCCAGCCCTGACTGATTTTATGATTCTATTATGACTTACGGTGGACAAGGTACTTTCATCTTAAAGCCTGTGTTGCAGGTGCTTAGAACTTCTAGAAAACAATAAGGATGTGTTCCTGTGTGACTTGGTCTAGGTGATCCTGCCGTGGCGGGGGGACTGGACTAGATGATCTTTCGAGGTCCCTTCCAATCCCTAATGATTCTATGATTCTATGGTTACTCTATGACTAGGAAGCTTCCCAGTAAAGCACTGTCAGCAAACCCAGTAAAAGCACATTTCATAATGGCAAAGAAGTCTCTGTACAAGTTCCCGAGGTAAATTAAGTTATATGAGCAAGTATATTTTTCCACTTCAATAGAGCAATTCACATATTAAAAAAAAAATCTTTTAACCAGTTTTAATAATGGAAAATGACAAGAAATAGTAGTTCAGTCTGAGGATCATATTAGTCACAGGAAGTTGGTGCATCTTTTCTTTTTTACACTGAATAAGCCTTACCTTTTCAGAAGTTGTGCCGTGTTGGCTGATTTTCTTGCAGTTTTATTCATATACTCAGTGATATTTAGTGTAGCTTCTCCTATCCCTACCCTTCTGTCACACCCTACCTATGGCGGGAAGTCAGTCAGGGTATGAACGTTGGATTCACTGGTCTGTAGTTCCTCAGAGTTTCTCTGGAACCCTTTGAGTAGGAGCTACGCTGATCACTTGCCAGCCCTCTGGTACAGTGGCCACTTGCAATGGCAGATGTTGCAGTTTGGCCAGCAGATCTGAAGATTCACATTTGAACCATTCCTTGGAGAAAGGATATTGTGGTTACTGATGAACGCTTGTATATTTGGTTTAATAATTCCTGTATAACCCCTTAGAATTGATTTTGCTGGAAGTGGGGATCTCTCTCATATGTTTGGTGGTCAAGGCCAACGTGGAGAGATTTTCAGAGCTCTGGCTTTATTCTCTCTGTGTCTCAATTTTTATGCATTTGCCATGAAGAAGTCCACCGTCTCCATAGCTGGCTTCCTGCTTCCGACGTGTTATTTATACATCTTGTTATTATAAGTTAGAGTTCGGTACACGGCACTAATCTAGTTCTTTTTTTAGTTCTGTATTTCCTGTTTACATTCACCGTGTTCTGTGGGTATTTCAGTTCTTCCCATCTAGACTAGCTTTCCCCATGTGAGGTGCTAACCTTTTCTCTGTGCTATCCCCCTTTAGCTTACAGAACCCTATGGGTATTTTTTTACTGGTTTTATGCTCTACTTCGAAAGCCATGTAGGTGTAGCAGGTATTATCCAGGACTCACGTGAGAGCCAGTAGTGTTTTTGTCTCTCTCCCTCTCTCACTCTTGTCAGCATATAGTGATAGGGTAATCACTTTTCCATCTTGGGGTCTATGGGTGTGTGGTGATGTCCTCACATATCAGCAGAGATGTGTCAGTTAATATTCCCCACTGCTTTCATCTGCAAGCTGTTCTTTAAACACAGATAAGTTTATAGGAGAATACTAACCTTGAGAATTTCTGTGACTGCATGTGTTGAGTGTTAACTGATCAACGCGTGGATTTGCTTTTCCTCATTAAGACTATTTAAGGTATTTGGTTTTAATACTTTGAACTGGAGCTACAAACTATCTGATATAATAAATAAATAAATCCAATACTGTAATATGTTAGTTCATTCAGACTGTGTCAGGCAGTGTATATGGCTGTGTCTAATGTGGAAAAGGCTTTTAGCAGAATTTTAAGTAGTCTTAGAAATTAAGTCTTCACTGGATGCATATAGTGGAACTTAAGACTTCTCTAAGTTTTAAATCTGAAATTTAAGTTAAATAGCTGGGAATTTGCAGTGAATGTAATTCTTTGTAGTGTGCCAGTGCTCCCAGTACAGAAGTCTTACTAAAAATGAAATTTAGGATTTGAAAGGCCTTTTTGGTCTTACAGTAGGTGCATTCAAAGTTGATTAACTTAATGTTAAGTTGCAATCCTGTTGGTCTAATAACGATCTCCTAAGTACTATGAAAATTTGTAATGAAATGCAGAAAGTCTTCTACATTTGTAATGAAATGAACATCGGGTGAGTTCCAGTAAGAAATGGATCCTCTTCTGTTTTCCGTTGTCAATATTTCTGTGAGTTCTGATATCCTTTCTCTGATGGACACGCAGTAATGGGTGTTGAGGTCCATAGAAATGCCTGGCTTTATTTGCTGCATGGAACTGCCCTAAAAGCAATGTTTGATTGTTTTTACAAAATGCATCCATCATACCTAGCTGCATTATTTGTCTTGTGCAAAGACATGTGTTTTCCTTTCCTCTGTGTCTGAGTCAGATTCATGCCTTTCTGCCCAATTCTTCCAAACATGGCATTCAGCTAACAGGTCCAGCTAGAGACAGACTAATGTGGTTATGATAAGCACATGATGCTTCCAAACTGCATTTTATAGAACTGTTCCCATCTTCACGTTCCCAGCAGAAAGGCCCGTCTGCCTTCCTCCCCCCACACCCTCCATTATGGCTGTATAAGGCGGCTATTGTCTCCATTCATATTGAGATGTCACAGATGTGTATACTCTTCTGCCTTCTTTTCTGTCTTGCAGCTCTAATGACCACCACTCCTTTGATTCCTTTCTCAGGCAAATTGGCACAGGCTATACAGAAGGAAATTTAGGTCACAAATAATCTTTAGATTATTCTACTCGAGTGAGAGGAAGAGTCAGCTTAGCGTGCATTTGTATGTACCAGAAATTTATCGCAGAATTTCCTTTCCTCCAACAAATACATTTTGTCTTCTTGGAGATCATTGACTTCAAATTACCAGCAAGTAATTTACCAGTGTTAGTGTGAGATATAAACGTGCGCTTGAAAGAGCTGTAGAGCTGTGTTGATGCTTTTATTCCCCCCTATAGAGATCAAAATCAGAGGTATTCTCCTGTACTGCTAAAACAACTATGGGTATTAGGAATTGCTAATATGAAATTGATATTTTTGTTTTAATGTGTTTTCATTTAAAAATTAATAGAGCTATTTCTGTTCTGTTTTGAGATCAGTTTCCTTGTCTGTCCAAATAATGGATTCAGGGTGTAGCTCTAAGCATGGATATAGCTTTTTTAGCAGTACCTGGGACACCATGTGTGTTACAGCTCCAGGGTTTGTTCACTGAGATGTGATAGTAGGCAGTTTGTATCTGGTCACAAACCCTATTAGCTGAACAGCCCTACAGATGGGTGAGCAGAGCAGGCAGCAACAGTCTTCTGTTCATTAAAAGCATTTTTTTTCTGTAAGCAAACAGCTTCTGTACATCCTCCTCAAACAAGCTAGAAAAAGCCATGTGTGTAGACAAAGCTGACGCTTGCAGCAAAAGAGAACTCCTGTGCTTTGCATTACAGCTCTGAACGGCCTTGTGCCAAATTTTATGGTTTTCAGTTAAAACTAACGTGTCGAGAGTATTTTAGCAGGTCACACTCTTAAGCCCTTTCTGGGCTGAGTTTTGCTGTCTGCAGATTACTGCCAGCAGGCCACACCATTTCTGATCAATGCTTTGGTGCGGAAGAGAGGCTTGGTAGTGTGGGATGGTCAGTATGTTTTTGTAGGACTGGCTTGGAGTGTTTAGGAAGATGGACAGAAATGACTGAGTATGTTTTGATCAGCCTGTGGCCCAGCCTATCTGCTGGGGCCTTATGTATGGCAAGGCTTACGTTTCCTGTTGATTTGGCTGTGTTTAACTTCTACTAATATCAAAGTCTGCCTTGGAAGCATCATTAATGAGATGTATTTCTTCCAGTCTCTTTATCACATTATACTGTAGTGTTTTCTTGGTGTTTGTGCTAAGGAAGTCTTGAGAGATGGCGGTTTTTCAAAGGTCAGTATTGCAAACTGATTTGCTAATTATGTAACATTATGTTAGAGATGGAGAACAGTAGATTGTAGTCTAGGCAATAACATAAAAGATTCTTGAATCTGGAGTTCATACTTCGTAGATCTGATTTTGTGCCGTTCGTAGAAGTATAAGGTTTACTTTTTAGTAGTCAGAATCAAAGAGTCTCTTTCTGTTGATGGCTGGGACATTCCAGTACATTTTGAAGCTTAATGTATTTAATCTTCAAGTGTTTTCACTTTAGGACACTTTGGCGGTAAGAACTTTCCTCACTTGAAAATCACCCTTTTTGTAGCATGCACCCAACAAAAGGGTTAGCATGGGGACACGTTTGCAGATTCTAATGGGAAACTCTCTATACCAGTACAGCAACCGTTGTGTTGTACTGTTCCCCGGCACTTCCATGAAGGAAAAGGTTGACCAAGTGTAGTGGCTGTAGCCATGATGTAGCATGTTGTGGGAGTCCGGCCAAGGACCCCCACACATCCCACCACTGCCACTACTGTTATGGGCCAGAAACCCCAATCATATTTCAATGAAGTGCTCCCATCTAGAGCGTCAGACATAAAGGGGAGGCTCTGACAAAACCCCTTATGATCTGCAGGCAATGAACAACTTAAAAAGACAAACTTGCAGCAAACACTCAGATTAGCTAAAACATTACACCGAGCCATGTAGAATATTTGCAGTCATCAGGACTGTTCTTTTCAAGGATTTGCAGTTTCCAATTTTCAATAAAATTTTATGCTTCTTAATTTGTGATTGTTCAAGTGCTAGGAAATAGTAGATGAAGTGGGCGGGCTGATAGGCTGAAATGGATGGTGGGATGGCTAATGACAGGGCTGCTGAAGACACAGAAGCATCAGCTACATCACTTCTGATCTCCCAAGATGAACAGTTGCCCAATGCAGAATGGGGGAAACAAGTCTGTGATTACAGCACTGCAAAAATTGTGGATTGCTTATAGCTTTGGATGGACAGACTTGTTTCTTAGTGAAAGGTTTGCTTTTTCAACAGGCAAATATAACAAGAATAGTCTGAATGCTTTTGCAATTCTAATTAAAAAAATGGTTTTGCTCTGCAACTTGACACTTGAAAGTGTTTACTGCTTCAAATAAGCAGTGTTCTTAAAAGCCAATCTCCATACCTACAGAATTGATGAATACTTTCAGTTCACATGCAAGAGTAAGACTAAATTGGAAATACTGGGGATGAATATCCAGTGCTAATAATAGCTGTAGAAAATGCAACAAGTTAATGTGTTCTGAATGCTATTCTGAGTATTACTTGCAGAGGTTCCAAAGCTGGCAGTAAGCTTGGCATCTCCTTGATGGAGATCACATGTCAGAAATTGATAGTGTCTACAGACGGTAAATGTTTCGTTTCTGTCAAAAGCAGTCAGTTTTTTCCTTGTCTGAAGGTGGTTTGGTATTGTTAGATATTTCCATTCAAATGTGAAATGACTTCTGTCTCTAAATTGCGGTGGACAGGCTTTTACAGGGAAATGGTTGATATTTTGCACAATTTTTAACTGGAAACCCCTGATTTTGGACTGTGTTCTCATTCTAAACTTGTTTATGTAGTCCTGTGATCTCTGTAAAATGAGAAAGGTTTTGGTGTGATGAGGTCTGCTTGTTTACAGCAATGCTGTGGCATTAAATGAGTTAATGCTAATTGTAATACTATGCTGGTAGTGAAGTTGTCTCTCTGGAAATGCAGTAAGCAGGATTTGCTTTGGTGAGACCGTGAGGTAGGGTAGAATGGCCGAATAAAAAACTGCATACATGTAATGCATAAAAAGATATGTGAGCCCATTCAGAACCTCAGGAAGGAGCACAGACTTGCTGATGGAACGCTCACAGCTTCAGGGGAGGGAATGGACTCAACGACTTGGACAGGTATCGTGTATTTAGTGAAGCAAACTCAGATTAGCTGGTTACTGTCTCCTGTTCTCACCAAGAGCCCTGTAAGTACTCTCTGCTTTTGAACTGTCAGATGGTGTATAGCTACCTCGAAGAAAATGGTATTTGTTGCTACTGAAACATTGTCGTTTGAATTCTTAATGTATTGAAACTGTATTGTTTGGAAAGTCATTTTCTCCGATTAAGGGAAAGCAAATTCCTTAGTCATTGATAAATTACAGTAGGAGCTCATGTATCTTTGTCACATCACGTAGGAAAAATTCTCTGTCACTCTGTTTTCTTACAGGAGCTGCTGTTCTCTGTCAGGAAGAAACCCATATTTATTTGTGTGATTTTGTTCCTATAAAAGATGATTCTTGCAATTTTATAGGTTGTTCCATGAGCCCCATGTAACACCTACCAGCAGTTACAGCTTTGTATTTGTTCTTGGTCTAGTTGTTAGTTGGCAATCACCTCTTTGCACCGGGCAGCGATTAATGTTAGTGCTGAAAAGGTAATAATGTGATTGTAATGTTTAGTGGTCAAGAATGTGTAAGAATTGAAGTAATATATTGATATATTGATATATGGATATAATGAGAACACGCTTTCACTAGATAAATTAATGTCAGCTTAAAAAGAAAACATAAGAGGTTAATGATTAAAAATAAATTAGTAGTATTTTTCTGATTTATATTGCCAAACAAGTTTGTGTTCGACGGCTGTGTCATTTTAATGTAGAGAGATTTTGTGATTTGGACTAACACTTAAAAAGTTTAGGATTGCATAATTTCATTTTAACAAATGATGTGAATTATTTCAACTATAATTCCTAATCAAGCTGACACTAGTATGTAGAGCTGCATTGTGCAACTTATATTCCTGTTAGCATCCTGTGGATTGTGCTGTACGTCACGTGGCATGGAGTCACTTTGGCACTGGGTGTGTATAGACCTGCAGTTCTGTGTCTCTTGTGAGCTCTGGCAAGGGTGTTTTTTCTTGTTAATGGAACACTTTAAACGTGAATTTCCTATTTTGTAGAATGTTACTGCTTTTAGTAATAATAGAGAGGTCTGCGCACTGGTCACAGTAAAATCTCTTTCCATAGCACAGCCTGGTCCTGGCAAAGGTGATGAGAACTCATGTTTTTCCTTTTTTAGAACTTCATTAAATATTAACCTAAACCCTAAGCAGACCATACATGTTGCAGTCAGCTACTGAGTTCACTGAGTCTCTTCTGCTGTTGAAGTGTCTGGCTGAACAGAAAAGAACAATGGTGTTTTGTGGCTTCTTACCAGCTAAGGACTTACGTCCCACTATAGTAGCTCAGATGTCACATCCTGTTTCTTTGTGGTGTTTGAACTAGGGATTTTTTTCCCTCTGTATATATTAATTTTTAAGTTATTTTTTAAACAAGTTAGCCAGCTGTTCCAGCTACAAGTCTGTAAGCATGTACGTGTATTTAAGTATATTCTAAAAACAGTTGTCTGATGCCACCAGCTGTATAGAAAGCCTGAGTTACCTCTTCCAGTATAATGGATTGGAAATTAGTTGAGATTATGGGCCCTCTTCTGCATCTGCTGTGTTTGAGCACACCACTTGTGCAAGGAGGTGGTGTGGCTGCATCGCCATCACCCTCAGTTGTCTTTTACTTGCAAGAGCTTGGTCCTGACAGATGGATGTCTAGCCAAGTAAGTTCAGTTGCTGATCACAGCCGAGTTCTGAGGGCAGCAGTTGTTCCAAGTTTAAAATGTGGGAGGCCGAGGGGAGAACTTGTTGCTCTCCACAACTACCTGAAAGGAGGCTGGACTGAGGAGGGGCTTAGCATCTTCTCCATGGTAGCAAGTGACAGGACTAGATGAAATGGCTGCAGGCTGCACCAGGGGACAGTTAGGCTGGATGTTAGGAAGGTTTTCTTCTCTGAGAGGTTGCCTGGGCATCGGAATAGGCTGCCCAGGGCAGTGGTGGAGTCATCAGCCCTAGAGAATTTGAAGAAGGTGTGGACCTGGTGTTTAGGGACATGAATTAGGGGTGACCTGGCAGTGCTGAGTGCAAAGTTGGACTTGATGACCTTAAAGGTCTCTTCCAGCCCCAGTCATAGAATCACAGAATGTTAAAGATTGGGAGTGACCTCTAGAGATCATGTAGTCCAACATCCCCTTGCCAGAGCAGGATCCCCTAGAGCTGCATCCAGGTGGGTTTTGAAAGTCTCTGGAGTAGGAGACTCCACAACCCCTCTGGGCAGCCTGTGCCAGGGCTCTATCACCCTCACAGGAAAGGAGTTTCTCCTCACATTGTGGTGGAACTATTTCATGTCCTGTTACTGGTCTCCACCAAAAAGAGACTGATCCCTTTTTCTTGATACCCACTCTTCAGATATTTACAGACATTAATAAGATCCTTCTCAGCTTTCCCTTCTCCTGACTAAACAGCCCAAGTTCTCCTAGCTTTTCTTCACAGGAGAGATGTTCAAGTTCCTTCGTTGTCTTTGTAGCCCTCCATTAGTTTCTCTCTAGTTAGATCTCTGTCTCTCTTGAACTGGAGAGCCCAGAACTGGACATAGTGTTCTGGGTGTGGTCTGACCAGGGCAGAGTAGAGAATTCAGTGAGTCACTGATCCATAGTGAGATGCAGGAACCACTTTGCCACAGTGCTTTGTACAGAAGCTGACGGGTGAAGAATATGTGTTCAGCAGTGTGTGGTGAAGGCATAAGGATAGAGAGTACTCATCTTTATAGCAGTGAGTTCAATGGAGCCCCCTTCTCTCTTTCATACCCACTGTTTGGTGTAACTGGGTCCCGTATCTGTTGCCATGACCAGCAACCAGAGACGTGTAGGAAAGAAATTAACAAGTAATGACATTCCACAAATAGAGCACACACATTATTTATCAGAGGAACAGGAGATGTGCTGCGAGTGCGCCTCACCTCTGATGCTTTAACTGCAAGTGTCCTGGCATTTTAATATATGCAGAGTGAGCCAGGCTCTAGTTAATTGTCATGTGTGAAAAATAGCAGAGGTGTGCACAGTGCTCACTAAACACTGAGGGGGAATTGCTAAATGAAACCTGACAGGGCCTGAAAAATTACGATCTCCCTCAGATGGAAGGTATAATATAAGAAGAATGTGTGCTGAGTTAAGATTATTTAACGTGTTGCAACAAGGTGTGTGTGCTTCGCTGGCTACCATGTTAGAGACAGCACTTCTTCACATTTGTCTTGAGCTGACAGCCCCAATTCAGTGAAGTCCCTGAGTTGGTTATTTATTATCTAAGAAATTCCTCTTTGACTGAGGGGTGGGGAATAAAAAGTGGAGAATGATCAGATATGTGTGTTTTGGTTTAATATTTGATTAGTTATTGTACTGCTGGAGGTGCTGGATTAGGATGATGATCTATTAGTACAATTAGCAATATTATTTGGTGTTTGTTTCATAACGTAAGTGCAGCTGCCCTCTCTTAAAAGGTACATTGTGGTACAAAAGGCTTCTTAGTACAAAATATTTGCAGTACCCTGAGACCTCTTCGTGAACTCAGTGTACTTGAGTCTCATTGTGTCACTCATTTCTGACACTGTGCTTTCAGATTCACACAGCTGTAGTTAAGGTTTGGTGGCATTTTTTTAATCTCCCCTCTAATGGCTTAAAAATACGTTGGTTATATTTAAGTTCTCTTTTTTTAAACAAACACAGTAACCAGCTCCAAAACATTTAAGGAGGATGACAGATACAGTTCTTTTAAGGTCGTCTTTCCAAAAGCAGCTGTTGTGTTTACTGTGTCTGACACGTGTGGCTAGGAATATATTTTATACTTCTAACCTTAAAACCAGTGTAGGGTTAGCTCTTACCCAGAGCAAGTGGTGGAGTCACCATCCCTGGAGGGATTTAAATTGCTGATGGACCTGGTGCTTAGGGACATGGTTTAGTAGGGACATGGTTTAGTGGTGACCTGGCAGTGCTGGGTGGATGGTTGGTCTTGATGGTCTTAAAGGTCTCTTCCAAGATTCTGTGATTGTTGACTGTGCCACAGGCAACAGTATGGCTGGTCCTTCAGCTGTCCCATGCCAACGCTAATGTAATCTCTTTTCTTATGTGTGTTTTAAACATTGAATCAAAAACTGGACCGTATGTGCACTCATGCTTGGTAGCCGGGCCATGCTGAATGCCTGGTTTCTACATGATGTAAACTCAGCATCTCACCCTGAAAGAAGGGAAATGAGTGGAATGTCACATGATGAACCACTGAGATCAAGTCATGCCCAGCAAAGCTGCTGGGTTTTGTTTGAGTACTTTTTAAACAGGAAGTAGTCTGCTCTTGTGGAAGGTAGCGCTGGTGTGGTACGAGCTGATGGAGAAGCTACTGCACATCCCCTGATCCAAAACTTTTTACCGGCTCCAAGACTGGTAGTGGCGTGCCTGTGCTGTGATATGAGCACTCTGATCATATAAACTAATCCGTGTGAAGCAGAAAGTAAAACAATCTTGCAATAAAATATTTTTTGTATTAAAGAAGTGATCTCTTAGCTCTGAACTCAGAAGAAAACACTCGTAGCATTAGAGATAACAGAGTAGAATAGTCAAAAACCCTAATTTAAATAGTGTTAACATTTGATGTTCAAATGTTTCTGATTCTGCATCTTAACATTTGTTTTCTGGTTTGTGTTCTTTTGTTCTGGTTTCCAATATTAGCAAAGGTCGATTTAGTGTAAAGTGGTGATGTAGACTTCTGTAATTAGGAGACAGTTTACTCTTGATGCTTACTCTTACGTGACTGCATTGTCAATCAACCTTCTAATTGCTAATTCCAATTCATATAAATAAAGCTATGAGTATTGTCAAAGGGATTGTTAAACCAGCAGACAAATGCAGATACTACCAGTTGACACAAAAAGCTTCAGTTTAATTTCTGGAAAAATGAGCTACTTGAGTAAAACTCCTTTACCTGCCTGCTAGTGATCACCTATTGAGTCTGGGTAGAAGTATCAATTTTGAAACTCTTGATTTTGGATAGGACTGTGGTGTATGCTTACATGTGAATGACTTATCAGTATTTCCCAAGAGCAATTTATTTTTCTAATTAGCTTCAACAGCCATCGCTTTATGTAGTGCTTTAAGCGGTTTCCAGTAAATCAATTCAGTCACACAGCTGTTGTTTCAAACTTTTCCTGAGTTCCTGTAATTCTCTACAGAGATAAAGGGTCTCACTAATTAGTCAAATAACTCATTCCTGGTGTAAAAAGCATGATAATATGGATTAGTAATTCCTAGGATTTCTTAGAAAAAGAGTAAGAGTATCTCAAGTGTTAATAGCTCTAGCAGCAGGTTGCCACTCCCAGGTTATAGCTGTGTTCCAAGCAATGTATGCAGGCTCTCACTGGCTGCAGAGTTCGTTTGTACTTGCCTGTCTTTACAAAAGAACTTATTTAATGTTAAGAT
>JAOXOE010032102.1:0-11343 GCA_028565055.1 Phoeniculus purpureus
TTTAAACTCATCCAGGGATGGGGACTCAACCACCACCCTGGGCAGCCCATTCCAGTGCCTGACCACTCTCTCTGTGAAGAATTTTTTCATGATGCCCAGCCTTTCCCCAGCTCCCTTAGCCTTTCCTCATCATGGAGGTGTTCTCCATCATCTTTGTGGCTCTGCACTGGACTCTCTCCAGCAGTTCTGTGTCCTTCTTGCCCATGTACGTTCTGCAGACTACTCACAGTTAGCTTTCCAAAACTAGAGGGCAGAAAGAACAAATTAGTGCTTACTAAGTTTGTTGCGGAATTGAAAACCTGTGAAGCAACTCAGAGGAACAACACGAATGAAATCACATATTTTTCGACTGGAATTAATCATCATAATAAAAAAAGCTAATTTACCAAAATACAAAAAAGTAAATGAACATTTCCAGTTTCTGGATTTAGTTCACTTAATGTTTCTCCTGCTTCTCTTCCCTGACAGGAACTGTGGTGCAGATGTTAATTACTATTTATAGAATGCCTTGTCAGAACAACTAAGAGTTATTGTTCTGTTAATGACTTTGTCCTGCACTAGGGTTCAGTGACTGACTCAAGATAACGAAGACCCAAAAGGATCACTGACAATTGGTTAGGACACCCCAGCTAGTAACCACAGCTTTGTGCCAATAATTTAGCTGTAGACAATGAATCATTATAAAATTGCAGTTGTAAGAGAATGAACAGTCACGTCTAAGACGAGTATTACCTTTGCAGCAAGTGAGTTAATCTATTAAATGGCGACTGAAGGAGGAGCAAGTCATTTAGAAACAATGCCAAGCACTTAAGTGCACAGCGACCTGTCTGAGATGCCAGAGCACTTTATTGATAGACAAGCACAAGTGTTCCAGGTCAGTGTATCTGGTGGGATAAGAAAGAGGTAGCTCTTTCTCCACACATTCATTGGAAGTGTATAACGGCTTTGAAATAGCTTGGAGTTGTTGCAACTGCCTCGAGTGGGTGTAAAACTGGGTCTTTTGTCTCCATAGAGCACCAGATGAATTTTACTGGCGAGCCTGATGTAGGCAGGCAAGTGCTGAAGGAAAGCAATCGATTCCCTTGTGAACTACAAGTTATTCCTATAGCATTTAGCTTCTCTACATACTGATCAATTCTACCTTTACAAGTTCTTCAGGTCAAGACTACATTTTTTTCCCAGTTCTGTTTACTCTCTTTTTACACGAGCTCAGGTCTCATCAGTATTCCTGAGGTTTGGGGTGTTTTTTCAAGACAACCTATTTCCTTCCACTGTCTTTGCAGCTGCCTGGATAAGAATTTCTTCTTTTATAGATTTATGTTACAGAATTTAGTTAACAAATTTCACTTAAAATGAGTGAGGGGTTTCTTTTGGTACATTTAGGTATAAAATGTAAATACAGTCTCACAGGTAAGGCAGAATTCATTCCATCACAGAATCACAGAAGCAACTTCTTCATAGTGAGGCTAACAGAGCACTGGAAGGGGCTGCCCAGGAGGGTTGTGGAGTCTCCTCTGGAGACATTTAAAACCCATCTGGATGTGTTCCTGTGCGACTGGGTCTAGGTGATCCTGCTGTGGCAGGGGGATTGGACTGGATGATCATTCGAGGTCCCTTCCAATCCCTAATGTTCTGTGACTCTGTGACTCACTTTCAGAATTAATATTCTTAAGCTTCCTGTGTTGGGTGAATATTTTCTAATAACAGGAGTTTCACATTAAGCCAAGTGACTCATTATGAAAAACTAGAAGATAAAATAAATACTGAATCAGCAGTGTTGCCAGGCTGATGTTGCCAGTAAAAGCCTGAAGATGTTGTTGGGGGCTAAATTCAGGGGGGTTGTGTGAACACAACCTTGCTACAGCCCGATGCCTTCAGGATTTACTAACGCACTTCCAAGCATGTTTTTCAATTAGCTAAATATCACAGCTGTGTCTTGCACATCAGGAAGTCAGTGTTAGCTCCACTGCCATACTGAGAGGCCAGAGGGCTTTTCTGTAGATGGAAAGGAAACCAACAGGAAGCTCTAAGGCGAGACAGCTGATGGCCTTTTTAATTTGCTGCCATTCTTCCTTCTTTCTAGACCATGCAAAGCACAGTACTTCACATTAAAAACGTCTGCAGATAGTTTTGACTTCTGTTTGTGTGACCCTTCAATGTGACCCTTTGTGATTTGCAGTTTTCACCAGGAATTAATTGTGCTAATAGGAGTTATTTGTCTTTTCAAGAGCCTACCCTTAGTAAATTCATGGATGACACCAGGTTAGGGGGGAGTGTTGACCTGTCGGAGGGGAGGAAGATGCTGCAGAGAGATCTGGACAGGCTGGGTCAATGGACAGAGGCCAACGGGATGAGGTTTAACAGGGCTTTGGCCTCAATAACCCCCTGCAGCTACAGATTGGGGGCTGAGTGGCTGGAGAGAAGCCTGGCAGAGAGGGACCTGGCAGTACTGGTTCACAACCGGCTGAACACGAGCCAGCAGGGTGCCCAGGTGGCACCAAAGGCCAGTGGCATCCTGGCCTGTATCAGCAATAGTGTGGCCAGCAGGACTAGGGTTGTAATTCTCACCCTGTCCTGGATACTGGAAAGGTCTCTTCTTGAGAGCTGGGAGCAGTTCTGGGCCCCTCACTTCAAGAAAGAGATGGAGGGGCTGGAGCAGGTGCAGAGGAGCAAGGAGGCTGGGGAAGGGGCTGGAGGGAAAGGCTGATGAGGAGATGCCGAGGGAGCTGGGGATGTTGAGGAGAAGAGGAGACTCAGGAGGAACCTTCTCCCTCTCTCCAGCTCCCTGAAGGGAGGGTGTAGTCAGGTGAGGGTCAGGCTCTTCTTGTAGGCAACCAGCACCAGGATGAAAGGGCAGAGCCTGAAGCTGCCAGGGGAGGGTTAGGCTGGATGTCAGGAAGCCCTTCCTGATGGAAAGGGTGATCAGAGCCTGGACTGGACTGCCCGGGGCAGTGGTGGAGTCAATGAAGCTGTTGAAGGGCAGCCTGGCTGTGGCCCTCAGTGCCCTGGTCTGGCCAATGTGGTGATGTTAGGTCCTGGGCTGGACTTGATGATCTTAGAGGTCTTTTCCAGCCTCAGTAATTCTGTGACTGAAGCAAGTAGGTTAGAGATGTTTCCTGAATTCGTTACTTGCTGTACAAATGTTTCTGTGCTGGTTGTGAAGTAAACACCTCCGGGTGGTGAGCGGGACGGGAAGAGAGAACAGTGCATGTAATGGCCCACTTTGTTACGCAGTTCGAGGACTCGGAGAGGCCACGGCCCTGCAGAAAATGACAGCTTTCTACCTGTGCTGCAGAAGAAGAAACCCATAGAAACACTGAACCGCGGGACGCAGTCTTTTTTTGAGCAGATCTATTAAGTTAGTCACACTTCACCTCTTTGTAGGGGTACACAGTCGCTGTTTTTATTTTACTCTATTTACAGCGTACGGTTACGATTATCTTTAAAAAGCTGTGGGGTGTGAAATAGGAATATATATTTTTTATATTAAAGGATTCAGAATTGCTCTTCCCGAGGAAACTGTCGGTGACGCCGGAGAGCAGCAAGCTCAGTGTGAAGCTGTTATGCTAAAAAGCTTCTTCTCTTTCGATTTCTCTCTGTTTGAAATCTTGGTAAAGGTTGGACGTTTAGAAGTGACTGATGCAATTCGGGATGCAGTGTCTGTTTGGTTAATAAAGGGACCGTCTGTAAATTATTCATTGATATGTATTTCACGGCTGCTAGGTGGAGCTTGGTTCTTCAGCTCGTTGGAAAACATATTCGAATTGTTTGAGCAAATTCATAGCAGATGCTGCTCCAGAAATTGTTATAAAACACATTATGATGTGTAGATAGAAGTGAGCAATATCTATAATTTCATTGTTATTCAGTGTCACTGTTTTCTTATGTAGTTTCTCACATCAGTCTAACACTGAATAAAGTTGGGGTTTTTTTTATCTGATGAGTAGAGCGAGGAATGACACTCTATCCAGTTTGTGAAATGCCGGCTCCGTCAACATCAGTGATGAAATTTCCACTATAGGCTCCACTACCTTATGAGGTTCAAGAAGGCCAAGTGCAGAGTCCTGCACCTGGGTAACTGGCATCATCAGTACTGGCTGGGTGAGGATCTACGGGAGAGCAGTCTTGTGGAGAGGGACATGGGGGTGCTGGTGGATGAAAAACTGGCCGTGAGCCACCAGCGTGCAATCGCAGACCAGAAGGTCAATCACATTTTGGGCTGCGTCAAAAAAGCTGTGGCCAGCAGATCAAGAGAGGTGATTCTGCCCCTCTACTCTGCCCTGGAGTTTTGTGTCCTGTTCTGGAGTCCCCAGCACAAGAAGGATGTGGACATACCAGAGCGCATCCAGAAGAGGGCCATGACAATGATCAGGGGAGTGGAGCATCTCTCGTATGAGGACAGGCTGAGAGAGTTGTGGCTGATCAGCCTGGAGAAGACCTTCTCTTGACCTTCCAGTACCTGAGGGTGGCCGACATGAAGGCAGGGGAAGGTCTTTTCAAGAGGGTTTGTACGGCTAGAACAAGGAGCAGTGGGTTCAAGCTGAGAAAGGACAGATTTAGGTTGGATCTTAGAAAAAGGTTCTTCAATGTGAGGGTTGTTGATGGCTGGAATGGGCTGCCTGGGGAGGTGATGGGGGCCCCATCCCTGGAGTCCTTTAAGGTCAGGCTTGATGAGCAGCCTGACATAGGTAGAGTTGTCCCTGTGTAGGGAGGTTGGACTAAATGACCTCTAGAGGTCCCTTCCAGCCTAGAACATTCTATGATCATCAGCATGTTCAAAAGTCCAACGCAAATTTCAGTGTTGTGGACTGCTGTGACTGTCTTGATTTCACTCTAAAAAAGGTTTATAGGTTGAACAATACGACTGCGGTTAATGCACGTTAAAGTCGCTTCATTGCTACTCCAATGCCACGCTCATGAAGGAGTAACTCGTCCAAGTTTTCAGTGGAAGTTGAAGTGTTTGGTGTGTTCATACAAGCCCTCTGTCTACTTAGGAAGGAATTTCCTATGAAGAAGGAACAAACCTCTGAAGTCCCTACAGGCCTTTAAGCTTCCTCTTTTAGCGCTTCTCCATCAACTGAGGTGATGGTGGACAGTATTTTCTGCTATTGACCCTCTCTATGCTTTGTCACACACCTGTCTTAAGTTAATTACTGCTCTCTCCTAATGGGTGCCAAATATGAGACGGAACTTCTTCCCAGTGAGGGTGACAGAGCACTGGAAGGGGCTGCCCAGGGGAGTTGTGGAATATCCTTCTCTGGAGACACTTCAGATCCACCTGAACATGTTCCTGTGTGACTTGATCTACCAGATCCTGCTATAGTGAGCGATTTGGACTAGATGATCTTTTGAAGGTCCCTTCCAATCCCTAATGTTCCATGTGATCCTGCAGGTTTGCACACCATTCTCTCTTCTGCAATCTGCACTGAGCTGTTTAGTGAGTCCACATCCGTCTGAGCCACACATGACAGCCAGACTGAGGTCTTTGTTTGGAAAGCAGCGTTACTGCCGTCAAAAATCTGTCTCAATGCACTAAGAATCCATCAGGAAGTGCTAGTTGGGGTTATTTTCACGTGAATCTTCAGATACCAAGGGTACTGTGACTCAGAATATAAAAATAATCACAGTTTAAACAGTTGTAAAAAGTCCATAGATTAATATATCAGATCTTCTCAAGAGTCCCACAGGCTGTTGACACACACACTTAGAGAATTCAGGCAAACAGATGGTCACTATTTACAACAGGGACTACACCAAGGTGAGACGGACATCAAAAGATGTGATACAAAATTCAATGTGGAAAACTGAGTGTGCGGCCAACGGGGTGATAATTTCCGTCTGCCAAAAGCAGAGGCTCTTGTTGTGGTTTGGTTGTTGGTTTTGGGGGTGTTGGTGCATTGATGTGTGGCCTTGCTGCCAGACATCAACACTTTTGCTGTGAGGAAATGCGTGTTATCAGCTGCATGACTGAGAAGGATATTCACTCAAGAAAACTCAAGCACTATACCTTGAGTGATCATAGCATCACCCAGGTTGGAAGGGACCTCCAAAGGTCATCTAGTCCAACCACCCTGCAAGGAGTGGGGTCATCCTCAACTAGATCAGGTTGTCCAGCCTCACCTTGAAGATCTCCAGAGATGGGGCCTCAGTTACCTACCTGGGCAGCCTGTTTCAGTGTTCAACCCCCACTCCTGCTAAACAACTTCATGCTATTTTCCTAGGATTTCTCTTCTTAGCTTTCAAATCTGTCACAGGCTTGTGAAACTCATCACCAGAAGCAAACTTCTGGTGGAGGACCACCACAGACCGAAGGAAGCCAGCTCATGCAGAGCAACAGGCGTAGAATTTGCAAACACATTTCTACCACCAGTGTAAGAAATTACTCTCACAACAGAACTATCAAAATTCATGGCTTCTCTCTCAGTCCCTCCGTCTCTCTCAGTATCCAACATATTTCATCCACTGCTCAGAATGTCCTCAGGGAAGCTGTGGGTGAAAAGTATCCCAGTGCATTACAATGAATTCACCCAGACAATTGGAGAGGAAACAGGAAAACCGTATTTTTCTCGAGACAACAACTCCATTGTCAGGCTCGCTCACAAATCAAGGCTCAGGAAGGTCTGCAGACTACCTTCCAAAGGCTGTGTTAGGAGAATAATTCACATCTGTTGGAGATACTAAAACCAGGGACTCGGCGGAAGCTTTATTCCATATTATGAACTCAATTATGATTTTGGTCCAGAGGTAACAATTTCCTGGCCCTTTCCCTTGTCCTCTTGGACTAAACTGATCATCTTGTTTGGGTCCCTTTTGTGACTGCTGAACAACATACTGGATTCTTTAAACAACTCAGTCGAACACAGCCAATTAATCATAACCCTCTGTCACTGGAAGGTGACACTGCTCCTGCACAAAGACAAGCTTTTATAGGAGGCTCAGTTCTTTTCTCACAATCACATTTACCTGGTCTAATAACAGCTTGCTGCAGACTTCACTGCTATCCTCAGATGGTTTCAGCTACAGAAACAAGCATTTTAACTTCTTACAGCACAGAATCACAGAACATTAGGGACTGGAAGGGACCTCGAAAGATCATCCAGTCCAATCCCCCTACCATAGCAGGATCCCCTAGAACAAATCACACAGGACCATGTCCAGGAGGGTTTTAAATGTCTCTGGAGAAGGAGACTCCATAAGCCCCCTGGGCAGCCCCTTGCAGTGCTCTGTCACCCTCACTGTGAAGAAGTTCTTTCTCATATTGATCTCATGTCTGCAATGCTCTAGCTTGGCGTTCAGGAGTGCACGGGAACAGCGTGTGGTCAGTGCAACCCATTTTCAGCAGCTTTAGTGAAAACACAGTTTTGGTCAGATGCAGGGAAGTTGTGCCCAGCAAATGGCTGATTCTGTGTGGTTTTGGGTAATGAAGGCATCGCTCTTCTCCAAATGCTACAGCTGCTAACTGAAAACCTCAGGGCATCTGTGCTGTGACTCAGCATCTATACTTTAGAGTTTTTTAGTTTCCGAACTGATGTTGATGACTCTTTCAAATACGGGTTGGCTCCACAGCAATCTGGTGACTTTTCAAACGTAACGACTCAGTGACTATTGCTAAGATGTGAGGGAAGTATCGCTCAATAATTGATAGAGTTAAGTAATGAGCGTTCGGAGGAAGCTTTTTCCTTGATGTTTGTTAGTAGTAACAGGATCAAATTCCCGTTGGAATAGTCAGAGGCCTGAACACAACAATTGAAAAAATTATATTCATTTAAGACCATTACTACTTGTTGTTTCTTAAGAGTAAAAGCCTGATACAGTCATATGAAAGGTAATGGCAACACGGCTCGCTGGGAGCTGTGGAACTGCATTGAACCCGGGGAAGTCTTTTAAACTCGTACAGGGGTAAAGACTCAACCACCACCCTGGGCAGCCCATCCCAGTGCCTGGTCACTCTCTCCAGGAAGAATTTCTTCCTGATGTCCAATCTAACCTCCCTAGGTGAAGCTCGAAGTCCTTCCCCCTGCTTCTGTTGCTAATGACCTGTGAGAAGAGCCCAGCACCAACATCTCTACAATGTCTTTCAGATAGTGGTAGAGAGCGATGAGGACTCTCCTTAGCCTCCTTCTCCTCAAACTAAACAGCCCCAACTCTCTCCACCTCTCCTCATCAGATTGATTCTCCAGGCCCTTCCCCAGCTTCGTTGCCCTTCTCTGCACTTGCTCCAGCACCTCAGTGTCTCCCTTGTCCTGAGGTGCCCATAACTGGCCCCAGTACTCAAGGTTTGGCCTCACCAGTGCTGAGTGCAGGGGGATATGAGAGATTTTAATTTAACCAAGTCTTTTTCTCTTACATCATCAATGGAAATGAACTTCCTAGAGCCTAGATAGCACCATCACTTCCAGCTGAGCATCACTGTTACCCTCAGGTGGCAGCATTTGGCCCAGTTCTTGCCTGTTAGTGTAGGTGGAGCTGACTAAGGGTTAGTGTACAAATATGTGAGTAGGGAGGAGGGACCTGGTTTGTCTCTGCTTGTTGCTGGTACTAACTGGGAGCCTGGTGTCATGCAGTCCAGCTGTCCCTGCGATGTCAAGTTTGCGATGCGTGCGCTGTGCTGCTTCTGGACAGGTTGGTGCTCCCACTGAAGGTTGGGGAAGTTACTGCTCGGAGCTGGTTGGAATGGTGTTTAGTGGCAGGATGGGATGGCACTGGGTGGAGAGCAGAGTGGGAAATTTATGACTGCTTTAAAAGATCAGTAGAGATGCCTGTGCTCTAGTGTTCTAAAACGTAGGGGTCCTGAGCTTTTCATAACTTCTGCACCCATTTGTGCAGAATAGGACCCTGATTCTCCTTGTTTAAGGATTCCCAGACACTGTACTGGCTGAAAATGCTCAGCCCTGTCTAATCAGGGGACATGGAAATTGTGATGCTAATGGGACAGAATCGGAATTTTACTGTAAACGGGCACAAAGGTTTGCTGAGAGCTGTTCAGTAGCGGCATCAGAAGAACTCACGATGGATTGTTTGTTAATCGCCCTTTTAAATTAGGATTTTTTGTTTGCTCTGCCCTTTGCCTGCCTGTAACTCTCAGAGGGGCAATTGCCACGTATCTTTAGAAGGATATCACGGCAACCAAAACATGGGAGAGGCAATAAATGAGAGAGTCTCCAGTCCAGCTGTTTACTTTAGCAGACGTTAATCAATGGAACTGTGGCTTCGATCGCCGAGCCTGCATTCATTTCTTGTATTTGATTTTCCCTCTGGCTACCATTACAATTTACTTCTTATTAAATGACTTCTGATAAGTAGATGACTTCACCTCTTCTCAGTCCTGTCCCTTCGCTGCGTTCCTGCAGACTGTAGATTAAAGAAAACCTGCCCTGACAGAAATAAATTTAAGCAATGTAGTTTTGTTTTGTGATGCCAGAGTAGCTCTTAGTTACCAAGTGCCTTCATTCGTTAGCTGAACCCGGAGTAATCTACTCCACAGCCTTCATTTATCCTTGTGTGGACCAATAAAGGGCTTCTAGAAAACTGAAAAATATCACTAGCAACTGGAAAAAAGGTAATGAGAGTCTCTTTCGAGGGGGGAGGCCACACAATCTTATACTCTCCGGCATTCTGTTCCCTGCCTGCCTTCTCAAAGGGGTTCTGTCTTTTGCCTCGTACGTTTCGAATAGTCGGCTGGGTCTGTATTATTTGTGTTAGCTGATGAAACCTGAGGATGACCTGCCTCTTTGAGGTGGCTCTTCTAATTCTTTCCCTGGATCGACTGCCAACGAGGTGTTTTTCATCCCAGTGCAAGGTGACTGATAAAGGTGCTCTTGACGTGGAACTCATAAGGAATGAATGATCTCACAGACAAAATATATAGTCTTTGCAAGAGGCAGGATTAACAGTTGTGTGAAGTAGCACCTCTGGGGAGCACAATCAATTGAGAAGAACAAATCCATGAGCTGGCAGTAGATAGTCTGTGGGATCCAGAATCTCATTTGCTCAGAGATGTCGCCCTTATGCTAAGTTGAAATGAGCACGTACTAGCAAGCTGCAACTGACCAGCCTCTATGAAAGCTGCTGTCCTCCACATATGGAAGGCCAGTTGTAGGTAATTTCTACGCAATCCTTAGGAATATGTCTTTACAAACAACCATTACCTGATGTTAGGAAGCATAGCATCAGCTAGAAGATAAAACTACGAGACAGTTCTGATGATCACAGAATGTTAGGGATTGGAAGGGACCTTGAAAAAGCATCCAGTCCAGTCCCCCTGCCACAACAGGCTCACCTAGATCCAGTTGTGCAGGAACATGGCCAGGCAGGTTTTAAATGTCTCCAGAGAAGGAGTTTTCACAACCCCCCTGGGCAACCTCTTCCAGTGCTTCGTCACCCCCACTGGCAAGAAGATCCTTCTTATATTAGATGTGGAACCTCCTGTGTTCCAGCTCACACCCATTTCCCCTTGTGCTATCACTAGATGACACTGAGAAGAGCCTGGCTCCATCCTCCTGACAGCTGCCCTTGACATATTTATAGACATTAATGAGGTCACCCCTCAGTCTCCTCCAAGCTCAAGAGACCCAGCTCCCTCAGCCTTGACCAAATTCCTTTCTCTTCATGTTGGGCATTTTTATAGTTACCCATCAGCGCAGACTTTCAGTGTTTTCCTAAAAAGCAGTTAAGCTCTGTGTGTGTGAGGGATGATTCTCTTCGTAGAGAAACTTGTAATTTTGAGGTATTAGGATGATTTTTTGTTTATTTGCTATAGCTTATGCACGTGGCTGATTATCATGTAAAACCCTGTAGTGAGATCTGAAGTATTGCTTAATACATTAATGTTTATGCCACCCTAGAAGAAGAGTCTGGACTTAGTCCAGGTGTGTTCTGGAATGGACTTCTTGGTCTCAGACTTCCTAGTGATGATTTCTGGGCTGTTACACAATTGGGAGGTGACAACAGAACACCTGGCTATAGGCAGATTATTGCCCTTCAGCATGAGAAGGACGGTCCTCAGCTGGAGATGGTAGAAAATATTCCTATAAACTGAGAAATGATGCCAAACTGAACATCATGAAGGAATCTTGGAACACATGGAAGTGCAGAATAAATTGGCTGTCTTTCAGGAGTTGTGGAGGTGTTTAGGCTGGAGAAAAGGAGACTCAGGGGAACCTTCTCCCTATCTCCAACTCCCTTAAGGGAGGTTGTAGTGAGATGGGGGTTGGGCTCTTCACCTGGGCAACCAGCACCAGGATGAGAGGCAGGGACTGAAGCTGCACCAGGGGAGGGTTAGGTTGGATGTTAGGAAGCCCTTCCTCATGGGAAGGGTGATCAGAGCCTGGACTGGACTGCCCA
>JAOXOE010032103.1:0-11342 GCA_028565055.1 Phoeniculus purpureus
ATCGGGGAAGGGAGTGTGTGGAGGTGGTGGTGCTCTGGGTGCTGGTCCGGGTTCGGCTCCGGATCGGGGTGCAGGTCCGGTCCTGGGTCCGGATCGAGGTGCGGGTCCGTATGCGGCTTCGGGTCTGGATCTCGCTCCGGGTGGGGGTCCGGGTTCGGCTCCTGGTGCAGGTCAGGGTGCGGGTGCGAGCGGAGGCTGCCCCGGGCTCTGCCGCCCGCTCCCCTCCACCGGAGCCCTGGGAGCCGCCCGGTTTCCCCCGCACTGGCCCGGGCAGGCTGCGGGCTCCCCCGCTCGGCTCCTTCGAGGGGGTTTGTCCCCTCTGCTACCCGGGCCAGACTTTTGGCAAGACCTGGCAGCCGGAGTGTGGGGGGGGCAGGGCTGCGGGAGGTGGTTGCGGGATGCGGGGCAGAGCCGTGCGGGCTTTGGAGCTGAGTTTGCAGTTCCGCAGCACATGGGTCGCACTGAGCTGGTAATTTCTTAATTGCTAAATAGAAAAAATAGCGGAGGAAGCGCCTACCCGCAGTTTGCTGGGCAGGGGGGGATGCGCTGGGACTGGGACTGCTGGAGCCCGGCTGTGAGCGGAATGGAGAACCCACGAAGAAACAGGTTGAGGAGCATCAGGCCACGGGGTTGGGGGGACTGGAGGAGAAACGGGCTGTGAACCAAGGGGAGCGTGACTAGACAGGCCTGGCTCCGGCCCTGTGTGGAAGGGAGAACAGCAAATAAACTGTGGAAAGAGGGGAAAGTTGGTTATTTTCAGCTGGCTGGAGCAGAGGTCGGGTTTGTACACAGGGAAGCAAAAGGAGCTCTGGGAAGTTGTGCTGGGATCAGGGTTTGGGGCTGCACAAACTAGCATCGGTCTCTCCTGGACCTCAGGATACTCCTTTAGCCAAGAAGCAGAGAGGAGATGATCTCCCTCCTGGGATGTGTCTGGAGGCACCTGGAGAACATCTCATGAGCTTTGGAAGATAGGAGCTAGTTGATCCTCTCATTAAAAAATGCAATTTCAGCACTGCTCTGTCTTTCGGAGAGGTTGGATTTATTTCTTTTTTTCCCAGGAAGGGAGTGGATTCACTGTCCCTAGGAGTGGCCCTAGGGAACAGGGTTTAGTGGGCAGGGTGGGGTTGGGTTGATGGTTGGACTGGATGATCTTGGAGAACTCTTCCAACCTTAATGATTCCACAATTTCAGGTTTGTGGGGAGTGGTTTTTTTTCCCTCTGTAATACCAAGTGTTATGTGTTTTCCACAGTATGTCAGAAGAATTGTAGGTACAGACTGCAGCTGGTGCTGGTGAGGACTGGTGGGAGCTAATGATGTGCTCCCCACATCTCTCTGTGTCTGATCAGGAACACCTGCTGTGCCTGTGCTTCTGTGTCCTGTGGGGATGAAACTGGGGTAATGACTGCACTTGGATTCCTTCCTGCTCCAAACCAGACTCGAGGTATCAAGAGGGAAACATTTAGGGCACTGCCTGTATTGGAAGGGCTTTAGGTGGGGCTGGGAGGGCAGGGGATCTGTTCAGATGGTTGGGGTCAGCAGGATGGGAACCAGCCTTAGGGCTTATCGTCATGATACAGAGAGAAGAAGCTTTCAGGACGTAAAATTAGGTGTAAAGCGGAGAAAATGATCCCGAGCTCTGTGGCACCGCTGTTTAGCAGAGAGCAAAGGGGTGTTGTGCTGCAGCTTCACGCTCTGAGCTGGGACACCATGGTCTCACCCTCTTCCACAGGGTGGGGAATTTGGCAGCCTCCCCAAGCCAGTGTCATCATAACCCCGATAATAACCATGGCCTGGGATAAACAATAGGATTCTTCTTCTTTTTTATTTGTTTTAAAAGATACGAGATTAACCAGCTGAAGTTAATGAACTTTGAAATTCAACAACACCGAGTGAATCCCTGGGAGCTCCGTGGCTGTCAGCCCTCTGAAGAGTTCTCACTGCCTCGCTCCAAACCTAAGGAGCAACTTTGGGCAAAGCCTCAATCAAAACCTCTCAATCCTCCTTGAGCTGTTTTCTCCATTGCTAATCTCTTCCCCCAAAACCACTAAGCCTGGTTTGCCATGCTCATCCTCAACAAACATGTCAGGAGCAGCCCATCCGCAGGGTTTGTGTTGCAGTGGTGTTTGCCTGCTTGTCCCATTGGTAATGAGACTAATTAAACCCCCAAATGATAAATCAATCCCATTAATCTGTAAGATACTGAAGCACTGTGATCCTTCCCAAAGCCTTAGTGACTGCCAGCTCCTAACGTGCTGGAATGCAAAAAATCCCTCTCTTTACTATTTAGGACAACCTCAGCGATGCTCCCAGAGCTAACTGGGTTTTGCTGCTTGACCACCAGCCCAGTGTCACTTCCCTGGTCACCAGTGGCTTTGGGATCCTGTGGGAGCAAAGGAAACTCCTGCTAGAGCTCAGCTCCATCCCCTTGCACAGCCCTCAGCATCCCACCCCACTGCAGTGTCTTGGGGCTGTGCCTGGGCTGGAGGAGCAGCTCCATTTCCCACCCGTGAGCCTCAGCAGGGCTCTGCCGAACAGACTGGAACGGGTGGACACGTGTTCCTAAAATTAACCTGCACAAACTGCTTTGATAGGACACTGACAGCTAAAGCGGAATCAAATTATCCTTTGGAATTGCCATGAGATAATTGGCCTCGTTTACTATTTTAAGACTTAAAAAAAGAAGTGAAAAAGGCTTCCTCTTCCAGACAACTGCAAAGGAGAAATAGTCAGGCGTAGATGATGTCCCCAAACATATCATTAAGGCTTTAAATAAATGGATGATGACATCTCGTGTTAAGGAGAAAAAAACCACCCCACAACCCCACAACTTCCTTTGTGTCTCAGATAGGGAGCAGCCAGGTCATTTTCAAAGTCATTTTTTTTTTTGATTTTAATAAACAGAAGATGGTCCTTTTGTTTTTTCCAGCCATGCAACTGAAAATATTTGGAGCCCTGAGTGTGTCGTTTGGATTCTTTCACATGCTAGTGCTTGGAAAAAACCCTCTTCTTTAGAGATGCCTCTTCCTTGCCAAAAGGAGGATGGAGCTCAGTGGCACCCAGTGATAGGACAAGGGGCAACGGGTGTCAGCTGGAACAGAGGAGGTTCCACATCAATATGAGAAGGAACTTCTTCCCAGTGAGGGTGATGGAGCTCTGGAAGGGGCTGCCCAGGGTGGGTTGTGGAATCTCCTTCTCTGGAGGCATTTAAAACGCACCTGGACATGTTCCTGTGCAGCTGGATCGGACTGGATGATCTCTCGAGGTCCCTTCCAATCCCTAATGTTCTGTGATTCAGTGATTCTGTGAAAACGTAAATGCCTCTGTCTGCTACTTATTGGGCTCTTTTTAACCCTTTCTGAAGAACAAGTTATGGTGTTTGTAAAAGGGAGAAAGGGGTAAGAACCTGACCCTTTCTCTCCCTTGCATTAATTATGAGGATTAAATGCCCAGGCATTTACACAGTGATGTAAAGAAAATAAAGATATGAGTTGGAGGAGCCAAGTTCTGCATCTGCTGCTTCACCATCACGATGTGTCTGAGCACACTGAGGCATGAAGATAGCATAAGGTCATCCCACAACTCCAGCTCTGCTCCTGGTCCAGCTGGTTTCAGAGCACCAAGCCCAGCTTCACTCTCTTTATGTACTGAAGCTGCTCTGTGGTGGTGGTCACCAGGATGCAGGGGATTAGGATGTGGTCAGGGCTGGGAGACCATGGTGTCGTGGACGAAGATGTTTTCTTTGTGCATGGAGCTGCTGAAAAAAAGGTTGAGGAGGGAAACTCATGAGGAGCAAAATAACCCAGGGCTGAGTTAGCAGAGGGCTAGAAGTAGGGGCAGAGCCACAGCTTGGACCCTCCCAGGGTACAACCAGACTGATTTGCAGCTCTTCTGGAATGAGCTCAGGTCCGAGGTCTTCGCTCTTTCCCTGACCCCATGACACACAGTTTTGGCTGCTCCTGCAGCTCTGCAGGGCTGTTCCCACGTGTCCTGCTTCTCCCTCCTGCCTTCTGCCAGGCTTCAGCTGGCTGCGAGTCCTTATTGGAGCTTCTCCAGAGCTGGCTACCTCCATCCTCCTTCTCCTTCTCTCACACACCCTTTCCACACAAAACATGATTTGAGACACACAGCTGCTGCCCTGAGCTCCTGCCCTACATATGATGCTTAGGGGCTGCATCCAAACAGGACTTTGGGACACCTGAACAGAGCACAGATGTGTGGGATGTGGCGTTTGGGGCTCAGGGAGTTGCCTGAGACCCTCATGGGGTTTCATCCCACCTTTCTCCTTTGTTGTCTTAGGGTTCAGAGAGGTGCATGAGAACCTCATTAGGTATCACCCTAGGTTTCCCTGTTCATGGCCAAGCTCCCACTCCCTGCTCAGCTGCTGGACCTGGAGCCTCTGGGCTGGCAGCTCATGGCTGGAGTTCCCCTCCTGCCTTGGGAGCAGCAGATCCCCCCTTTGCTAGCTGCAAAGCTCCCAGCAGTGCAGGTGGGAGGGAGGAACTGTGGGTTGGGACCCCCACCCAACAGCCGTGGTCAGGAAGGGTTAATTAGGGAGCAGGGCTGCTGGTGAGCAGAGGGGAGGGTGGAGTGAGCTGTGGTGATCTTCAAGGTGCATCATTTCCCAGCCTGGGGATGGGCTCTGTGTTTCCCAGGGAGGTGACACCTCCTGTAGGGTCTTCAGGGTGTTCCCTCTGCCTGAACCCCCTAAGGCTGTGGGGTTGTTCTTTTTTAACTGTTGATGTCGGGTGAAATCTCTTCCCAGTCGCTGCTGTGCCTGGTTTGATGGGGGAAGCGGTTGCTCTGGGCTGTCTCGGGCTCTGCCTTGGTTTCTAATTAAAAATGAAGTATTTGGGCTAAGTGCTTAAATTAAGAACACATTTGCGTTAGCTAACAATACGGAGCAAAGCCCTGGAGACCCTGGTGGGGCAATTAGTGCCTCTCCACTTGTGCTGGAGATGGATCTGCTGAGAGAGAGGAAGCCTGTTCACGCCAGAGGATTTTTTGGGGTACAAAAATGCGATCACAGGGTGTAAAAGGAAACCTTTAGGAACATGCAAAGTAGGAAGGAGATCTGAGCCTCCTTTGCTTCGGGACAAGGAAGATGGAATGTGAGATATGCCCTATGCATGACACCCTCTCACACTTCCCCCTCCAACCTGGCAGCAGCTTGAGGTTTCATTTTCCTCCTCTCCTCCACCTCTCCTGGCTGCTCTTCAAGATTCATCCTTGGCCTCAGCAAGTTCTCAGCTGCTTTGGGCTTGGGGGGCCAGGCAGTTCCTCTCCTACTTGGCAGTGAGCTCCTCACTGCTAAGTACAAACAAGATGAAACCACCCTCATGGTTCAAGAGAGCAGCTGGGGTGCTCCTGGGGTGTGTTGGGGTGCTCCTGGGTTGTCTCCTCCAGCACAGCTTTGCTTTCCACCATTACCTTTCTCCCTCTCAGCATCTGTGAAGCTGGTGAGTGTTCAGAGCAAAGCCTTAGGTGGCTGTGGCAGGTTCCCATGGTCAATCCCAATGTGAGACCATCGTGTCCTGGGGTGGTGAGGGAGTCGTTGTGAAACCCTTGCCCAGGTTATGGGGTCTGAGAAGGCTCTGGCTGTGCTCCCTGCACTCTCCTCTGGAGTTCAGCTGACGGACACCAATGCTTGGAGCCTCCCAAAGGTCAGTAACAAGCGGGGCTTGTGGAAGGAAGGTGGTGGTAATCTGCACACAGCCCAGGACATGGGCAGTGCTGCTGTTCCCACCCTGCCTGAGCAATGCCTGTGGAGCTGGTGACACGGGGCTGTTTGTCTTGGACGTGCTGGGATGGACTGGAAACCAGAGCAGTGACCCGTTAAGCAACACTGGGTGTTTTTGGCTGCCGGACCAATTGCTCAGCTCGCATTGACTTCACGAGATCTGATTTACAAGACAGTAAAAACCAACCCAACCCTCTGCAACAGCTGGACCCGCTGGCTCCTGTCGCCGAGGAGGAAGGAGCAGTGGGACGGTGCCGTTAGAGGTTAAATAACAGCAGCTCCCCTCTCTCGCCTGCAGACGATGCTGGGCTGTGCGTGCACATTCTTTAATCAGCGCTTGCTTTGCTGAATTACTTTTATTGGTAGTTAACTGTGTAATGGCCTCGGTGGAACATCTGGTCCCTGATTTGAAAAGCATATTCCTCAACCCTTGCTGGGTGTAATCATTTCTGGATACGAGTTGGAGGCTACGGAGCCATTAAGAAGACAAAATGCAGATTGTTTGCAGAGGGTTTTTGTTTTAATGGCTTTCAAAGGGAGGAGCTTTGATTATTTCTATCTCTTCCCCCCCCACCTTATTGTTAGCAGACAGCACAGGGAAAACTGAGCAGAAGGGCTGGGAAGAGGCACAGATGCTCCCTTTGCTGATCCAGACACCCTCAAACCCAGGGTGGAGGGTTAGAACCTCCCTCTAAAGGTGCTGTAACATTTCCCAAGCTTTGCAATAGCTCGTCTGCCCACCGGTTTCTTGGTAAAACCAGTGTGGGTTGGTGTGGGGCTCTACAGAATGGGTTTAAAAGCAGGTAGGGCAAAGGAGAAAATGAAGGGGTTTGTACTTTTTTTTTCCGCTGATGGGGAAATCACAGCTGGATCCCAACCTTCCCACTCCCAGTTCATCCAGACCACTAAAGAAAATATCCACTCTCTGGTTTTGGGGCAGGATAGGCTGAGATAGCAGCCAGGACATCTTTATCCTTAGAAATACAGATTAAATACAAAAAGAGAAGACCGAGAGAGGCAGCATGAACTTCTCAGTAGCTAGGAAGTTATCTCCTGAATTAAATGATGTAGTTTGTACTTTATGTCCCTCCGTGGAGGGGGCTGGCTGTCTTCTCTTTGTCTGTGAGATGAGTGCTTTAAATTATTTAGGGAAAACTGTAACGTCTTGGCTGCTGTTTGCCATTAGCAGTTGTCCCAGCGAGAACCGCGAGCAGACAGGCTGTAAAATTGTGGCTGGTTTTTAGGAGGAAGATAAAGTGAAGCTGTGAAACCAGGTGAGGATGGATGCTTTTCGTTTATCCTGGGGATATGTTGTTATAGGTGAGATCATGGGTTTGAGAGGGATCCTTGGTGGCACCGGAGGACCCAAAGCATCAGTCATGGGGTGAGGGAGGGATCTTGCTTTTCGTGTGTTTTCATTGAATCATCCAGTTCGAAAAGACCTTCAAGATTATCAAGTCCAACTGTCTGCCCTACAACCCTCAACCACTAAACTGTCTCCAGAGAATGGTTTGGGTTGTAAGGGACCTTAAAGATCATCTAGTTCCAGCCCCCTGCCCTGGGCAGGCAAAAGGGAAGTGCAGAGGGAGGTGGAGGAAAATGCTGGGGGAGATGGCAGCTCCCCTACCCTTCCCCAAGAGCTAAAGAGACTGAAAACCAGCCGGGACCTTGGGATTGTGCAGGCACTCTGCTCAAGGCTGGTTCTTCAGCGGGGGCTTCTTTGCCAAGGTGTTGTGTCACGGCAGGGTGGGAATAAGGGCAGGAGATCTGGAGCTGGAACCTCCAGAATGGCTCAGTCCCTGCAGACAGAGACAGGATGGGGAGCAGCAATGTGTCCTTCAAACCTCAGTCTGAAGCAACTGTGCAGGTGTTTGGGTTGGGGCTGAGTAAGAGGTTTCAAAAACAAAGCCAATGTCCAATCATCATATTTATTTATAAATATTTCATTTTTATTCTGATATCATTCTGCAGCCTCTAGATACCAGGAGTTTTTTGGACAAGCTGTTTCAGAACTGCAAGGGAAGGGAATGGGAGCAAACTTCTCCCATTCCAGCCTGGTGCTCACTGTTGTTTGTTATTCTGAGGTGTGGGGGGAAAACCCTTTCAACTTCAACCCACAATTAGAATTGTTAATTGAGAAACCCCAGTAAGTTGAGATGGTCAAAAGCAAACCACAGAGCAGCAGCAATCTGCCCCTTCCCACTGGGAAAGGACGCTGAGGGTGTCTGGATAAGGAAAGTGTCAGCAGGTAGGAGAGATCCTTTTTCTTCCCTGGCAGCAGTTGTGGCACCACATCCCTGTTTGGCTGCTTCTGATCCCTCTCCCCTCTTGTTTTAGTGTTTGTATTTGTTTTCCCCACTCCTGACTTAGTGGTGAACTGGCAGAGAAGGGTTAATGGTTGGACCTGATGATCCCGAAGGTCTTTTCCAGCCTGAAGGATTCTATTAATCTCTGCTGCCCCCTGGGATCGTCTTAACCTGGGGAATGGGCTGTTTGGCAATGGCTCTTCGGGGGGATTTCTCTTGGTAGATGTAGTACCTGGTACTCAAAGGAAGGAGCTGCGCCACAAGAATCTATTAAATAGCTCATTCTGCAATAAATGCAGCATCAAATCAAATCAAAAACCAATCAGGACAAATGGAGGAGCTGGGAAGGGTCTCCAGGACAGCTACTTCCTTCTCAGCGATGCCAGGCTCAATGTGTTTGCTGGGTTTGGGTGATCAACATCCAGATTGATGGGCTGGCAGCTCCTCTCCCTTTCTTGCCATCAAAACAGCTTGAACCGGTTGGTTCTCAACCGCTTGTGAGCTTTGCTTCCTGTTTTCTTACTTTGCTGGAAGTCAACAGGAATGTTTGGGCTGTTCTTCTAACCAGTAGCCTGTGCAAAAGGAGGCTCTGCACGAACGGAGAACTAACACCCTGCTGAAGAGTCTGGCTGCGGCGCGATCCTGTGCTCAGGATTAAGATGCAATGATGGCACTGGGACTTCTTGTAGGTTCAAGTGTCTCGGTACAACATGCTTTTAGCATTTTAAACAGGGGGATTTTTTTGAGTCAGCTCTGTGATCTTTGGCTTAGTCTGCCCTCTGGTACAGCCCGTGGGGTCAGTCACCGTGGAGGGGTTGGTCCATCGCCATGCAGCTACAGAAAACTCTCTGTGCTGCCAGCAAGGAGATCTCTTATGGAAAAAGAAAATAATCAGGATGGTTCTGATGATGCTTGGAAGGAGAACTCTCTTAGCAGCAGACTGTTAGCCGCTGTGCCACTCAGCTCTTCCTTGACTTCCTTGTTAGCCCTTTAATCACCACCAGCTAGGTGAGCCCTGAGGTAGGGAATACCCTGTAGAGCAGGAAGCGAGTGTGAAGTGGACAGGATGAGTTCAGAAGACCCTGGATTGCTTTCAGATGCATCATCAGAGTTACCAGGTTTTCCTGGCAGTCTCTGATAGATAAATCTCTGGATGAAACCCATAGAAAAGGGTTGGATGGGTGTCGGATGCAGCTTGTGAAGAGGGGACAAGGTGGTAACCTCAGCCTAGGTCAGCAAGGGTGAGCTTCCACCTCTGCACCTCATCTGGAGTTCTGGTGGTTAATCCTTGATTCCTACACGGCCTGTTTGGCTGGGGTTTAGGGTGATGCTGCTTGCTTCCAGCTTCTGTTTCTGCACTGTGCCCCAGCAGTGAGACATTGTGGGTGCTGCAACAGCCTTGGACAACCAGGGTCTCTGCACAGGGCCAGAGAAGGTCCCTCCTCTCCTTTCCTAGGACCTCCAGGAGTGGAAAACATCTTTTTTTTTTTTTTCTTGTTTCTTTCCATATTTTCAAGCCTCTGTGGTCTATAGGAAAGGGCACAGGTAGATGTCTTCACCCAACACTGTGCTTGATGGAGATTTAGTGTCATTTTAGTGCAAGTTCCTGCAACAGAAAAAGACCCTCTTGAGCTCACATTGAATCTTAGTAAGTGATATCTTGGGTTAGATGTTTACTAATGTGCCAAGGGGACTTCCAGGGCAGACACGATCATCGTGGTAGGGGGTCCCTTCCAATCCCTAATGATTGTATGAGATAGGCTGAAAATGACAGTAATTTAGGATGAGCATGGGTTTGAGTGTCTGGGTTTGTGGTGGAAGTCAATGCACAAGGAACGATCCCACTTCCCAGTTCATGTTCCCACACAGATTCCGCTGGAGCCAGAGTAGTTCTACAGCATCTGCAGGGAGCTACCAGTGTAACACAAGAGCCCCTGCAGACAGGGGGTGGCTGTTCCTGTTCTTGGGTTTTTCATTGCAGCCTTTGTTGCTCATCTTGAGGCAGATGCCAGTGAAATGGTTCTGTTACCCTGCTGTGTGCAACAGCCACAGAGAGGGAGCATTTCTGCCAGCCTCTGGCAATTCGTCTTCTCTGATGGTGGGAAGCAAAAGGCTGTGGAGCCCTTGTTGTTTGTGTCCTGCCTGGTGGAACTCCAGAGCCACAGGGATGTGCAGGGTTGTCTAAGCTTTACATTTAAAATAGCCAGGGTAGCTGTGTACTTGGCAGTGAGAAAAGCTCCAGCTGGTCCTGCCAACAGCTGAAACTGGTGCTTGGCTTATGCTGCTCCAGATGCTGCTCTGGGTCTGTCTGTCCCCATGCAGCAGTCTCTGAAGGCTGGAGAGCAGTGGGCAGAGCATCGCTGCTGGGAGAGGGAGCTCCCCTCTACATGGGTGTTGGTCTCATGACAACATTACCCCCCTGTGCTCCCTCCTTTGCTCAGAATTTGCTCAAGGCAGTGGGGTCCTGTGGCTCCTCTCTCCCTTCCACCACCTCCCTGCCCCGCTGAGAGGTGCCTTAGGTGACACGTGGACATTCCCCTCTAATTTTGGTGCTTGGTGGAGCCGGCTGGGGTTTAGCACACGGTAGTGTAGAGGTCACCTGAACCTCCACAGCTCAATGCATGGTCCTCCTGGCCTGAGTGTGGAAGGATTTTCTTGCTGCATATCTTACCAGTCTCTTCTGATGAGGAGGGCTGAGGTCCTGAGCCCAGGTGATTTTCTCCTTTCAGCACCAACAGCTACAGCTCTGGAGGGACATTGAGCAAGACATCAAGAAGCCTGCCACACTCAGAAGACGTTCTTTCTCCTCACCCCAGTCTTGCGTGTGATTTAAAATAAGTAATAATTATTAATGCCGGGCTGTCTTCAGTCTGGGATTACAAATGAGATCACCGAATCACAGAACAGTAGGGGTTGGAGGGGACCTTGAAAGACCATCCAGTCCAATCCCCCCTGCCACAGCAAGATCCCCTGGATCAAGTCACACAGGAACATGTCCAGGTGAGTTTTAAATGCCTCCAGAGAAGGAGACTCCACAATCCCTCTGGGAAGTCCCTTCCAGGGCTCTGTCACCCTCACTGGGAAGAAGTTCCTCCTCAGATTGATGTGGAACCTCTTCTGTTCCAGCTGACACCCACTGCCCCTTGTCCCATCATTGGATGCTACTGAGCAGAACCTGGCTCCATCCTCCTGATGCCCACCCTTCACATATTTGTCAACATTGAGGTCACCCCTCAGTCTCCTCTTCTCCAAGCTCAAGAGACCCAGCTCCCTCAGCCTTTCCTCAGCAGGGAGATGC
>JAOXOE010032104.1:0-11341 GCA_028565055.1 Phoeniculus purpureus
CACCCTTTCCATGAGGAAGGGCTTCCTAACACCCAACCTAACCCTCCCCTGGCAGCTTCAGGCCCTGCCCTCTCATCCTTGTGCTGGTTGCCTAGGAGAAGAGCCCGACCCTAGGAGAAGTTGCCCGACTGCAACTTCCCTTCAGACAGTTGTAGAGAGGGAGAAGGTCTGCCCTGAGTCTCCTCTTCTCCAGACTAAACACTCCCAGGTCCCTCAGACTCTCCTCATCAGCCTTTCCCTCCAGTCCCTTCCCCAGCATTTTTGCTCTGGACCCGCTCCAGCTCCTCAATCTCTTTCTTGAAGTGAAGGGCCCAGAACTGCTCCCAGTACTCGAGGTTAGGCCTCACCAGTGCCCAATACAGAGGGAGAGTGATATCTCTAGTCCTGCTGGACACACTATTCCTGATACACGCCAGGATTCCATCAGTCTGTCAAGCCACCTGAGCACTTCAAGGTCATTGATTTCAACCATCAACCTAACTGTCCCAAAGCCATTGCTAAACCCGGTCCCTAAACTCCCTGTGTTAAAGTTTTTTATGCAGCAAACTTCTTGTTGAACAAAGGTAAGAGGACACCATGTTAAATGAGCTGCTGCCTGTAAGTTAAACAATGGATGATTAATAGTATCTGTAGTCCTCTGGCGTGTTCTGGCTTCAAAATGATTTAGTGGAAAAGTTATTTTTTGAGGAATAAATTTTTCATTTTTGGAGCACTCCCTTGGAGGCTCTGGTGTATCTGTGTGCAAACGCTGAGAGAGCATCTGCTCTCCCCCTTCTTGACTTTGAAGCCAGATGGAAGGTATGTTTCCCACACTCTTTACCTTGACTGTTTCTGGGGGTTTTGCTGTTGCTATATGTGGAAGACATAGTTTGGTGGAATGATGAAAGCAGCAATATGCTAGTGCAGACTTCTGACTCACTCATTTCTTTTGTTTGCTCTCAGATCATCTAAAAGCTTTGGAGACCTTTTCTCTCGAAAGTATCCTGTCTCACATATATTACTTCCGTTGCTGTGACTACACAGAGCTGCTTGCACAAGTCTACCTCCTCCCAGACTTCCTTTCAGAGCACTCAAAGGTAAGGGTTATTGCAAGCTTACTGGAAGGGATCACTCATCTTCCCACTAAAGACTTTCAGGGGTGTTCAGCTGTTATAGTAACATGAGTAGCACCTTGATACCTCATCAGCTTGGCAGTAGTGTGTTGGCTGTTGCCAGCGTGAAGCTCCTTTGCTTGTTTGCTTTTTCATTCCCATCCCAGCCACTCTTGACAGTAGCTACCACTGCTGCCGCCATCCTGACCTGCCACTTTGAGGTGAGGATAGAATCATAGAAACATTTTGGCTGGAAATGACCTCCAGCATCAAGTCCAGCCCTCATCCCAGCATCTCCCTAACCCTTAGACCATGGCTTCAAGTGCTCTAGCTACTTGGTTTTTATGCACCTCCAGGGATGGGGACTCCCAACACCTCCTGGGCAGCCTGTCCCAGTGCCCAACCACTCTCTCAGGAAAGAACTTCTTCCTAAGATCCAGTCTAAACCTCCCCTGCTGCAACTTGAGGCCATTTCCCCTTATCCTATTTTTAGTAATTTGGGAGAAGAGAGCAGCACCAGCCTTGTACAACCTCCTTTTAGGTTGCTGTAGAGAGCAAGAAGGTCTCCTCTCAGCCTCCTCTTCTCTAGACTAAATAACCCCAGTTCCCTCAGCTTCTCCCCAGGAGGGCCTGCTCTCCAGCCCTCTCCAGCCTCATTGCCCTTCTCTGGCCCCACTTCAGCCCCTCAGTGTCCTGATCCTGTGGCACCCAAAACTGGACCCAGTACTCGGTGTGGTCTCACGAGTGCAGAGTAAAGGGGCACCATCATCTCCCTACTCCAGTTGGTTACCCTGTTTCCCCTGTTCCTGGTAAAGGCCAGGATGCCTTGGCCTTCTTGGCCACCTGGGCACCCTGCTGGCTCCTGTTCAGCTGGCTGTCAGCCAACACCCCCAGGTCCTTTACCACTAGGCAGCTCTCCAGCCAGTCTTCCCCCAGCCTATAGCTGCTGGGGGTCGTTATGACTGAGTATTTGTCACTTTCTGCTGACACCAAGATTTAAACCATAGAACTGCTCTACAGAAGTTTGAGTCCAACGTGCTGTGATGGCGATGATGCAGAGAGATCAGAAAGGCTTGGTGCCTTTTTATTTCGTCCTAGAAGATCACAGAAGACCAGTACAATCCTGCACCATCTTGATACCCAGTAAATGACTTTTCTCGTTCTTTCCATTGCATTTTCTGTTGCTACAAGCAACCAGAGCCTACAGCTTGACTCTTGGGTGGACCACAGCCAGAAAGTTTCCTAGAACCTAGTGTTTTAGTGAAACGATATTGTCAGGCAGATTTTCACCACCTCCCTTCCAGATTTGTAGGTTGTGCACAGCAGATCGTTCTCTAACAGGATTGGGGAAGGTGACTCGCACCTCATTCTATGAGAAAATAAATCCGTGGTGTTTAGTTGGATTATCTTCTCATATCATTTCCAATTTTTGAAGCTGTTCTGTTCTGGAAAGCGCAGATGGGAGTCTGAACTTTTGCTTAGTGTAGTCTGGTATCTCCCTTTCTCTGCCAGGTACTAACGGTGCCCCATTGTGTTTGCTCTTGTGGAAAGTACATGACTTCATTAGCACAGTTACATTGGGCTCCAACTCTATGGTACCATCTGTGGTGATTATCTGTGCCTGGCCTGGAGCCTGAAATACTGAAGGTTGCAGGAGAACCATAAGACCTTCTGGTGATTCCTTGGACAGGCTATAAGTGACTTGACAGATTGCTCATTGCAGTCCAGCTCTCATTAAAATTAGTCTGATTCCTCTGTGCAGTCTTGGAGCTGAGATTGGCACCATAGGAAACCTCCAGGCTTTAGGGTTTTGGTTTTTTTTTGAGCAAGACATAGAGAGTGTAATTTGGAACGATGAATTAGTTTGAGAACTCATTAATAACATGAACAAGACTGTTAGAAAATACTCTTATCACAGTAAACCTAATTTTTTTAAGATCTGGTAGAGACAGATGACATGGAGAAGGTTTGTGTTACCAAGCTTTCTTTATAAAACCTAGTTTTGCATCACAGAATTATTGAGGTTGGAAAAGACCTCTAAGATCATCCAGCCCAACCTAGGACCTAACATCACCACAGTCACCTAGACCAGGGCACTAAAGGCCACAGCCAGGCTGGCCTTCAACACCACCAGGGATGGGGACTCCATCACTGCCCTGGGCAGTCCATTCCAGGCTCTGACCACCATTTTCCATGAGGAAGGGCTTCCTAACATCCAACCTAACCCTCCCCTGGCAGTTTCAGGCCCTGCCCTCTCATTCTGTTGCTAGTTGCCTGAGAGAATAGTGACTCCTACCTGACTGCAACCTCCCTTCAGACAGTTGTAGAGAGGGAGAAGGTCTGCCCTGAGTCTCCTCCAGACTAAACACACCCAGGTCCCTCAGCCTCTCCTCATCAGCCTTTCCCTCTCTCTAGTCCCTGCCCCAGCCTTGTTGTTCCTCTGGACCCACTCCAGCCCCTATCTCTTTATTGAAGTGAGGGGCCCAGCACTGCCTCCAGTACTCAAGGGGGGGCCTCCCCAGTGCCCAGTACAAGGGGAGAATTGAAATGTACTTGTTTGCTGTTTTATAACAAGTGCAACTCGAAGAAGGAAGCCCAAGTTCCATCCTACCTGCGCATCCAGTAATCCAAGCTGCAGACCTCATAACCAAGCTGCATAACTGTGTAGGCATTCCTTCCTAGCATGAGACATGTTTGTACGGTTAAACTGATTGTTCTTAAAGTCACAACCGGGGTGCAGGAGGAAGATGTGCAGGCTCATAGGAAAGAATTGCAGGAAGGAGGAAAAATCAGAAATCAGAAGAATATCCTCTTTTCATTCTAAGAATTGAATAATATTTTACTATTTCTTCTATTAAGTTGGAGGCCCAAGTTCATTTCACAGGGTAACGTTTGCTGCAGGCTTGTGTGTTCCAGTCACAAAATGATTTCCCAGTAATGAGTTAATCAATAACACAGAAAATCAGTTGTCTTGCGTTGTTTCCAATTTGTTATCTCTTGCATTAATGCAGGAACATGTAGATACCAGGATTTGAGTGACAGCTGAACGTGCAGGTGCTGTAGGACTAACCATGTCCCTTCTGCATTTCAGACAAACTCGGGTCATCAAACAGCTGTAGCAAATGAAGTTAGAATAAATCAAAATCCCCGGCTCGTGTTTATATAGTGTCTTGAGGGTGATGAGCCAGCAGCAGCGTTGCGCTCTGCCTTGAGCTAATGATTGCTACAACAGAAATAATTCAGCAAAGCAAACATCTTCAGGCAAGACAGTTACTCAGCTCCACCGCATAGCGTCTGGAATATTTGAAAGCATCTGTTAAAATCTCTGAGATAGATCACTGATCTGAGCCTGAGAATCAGATGAGTTATCTTAGCAGGGACTGCAGACTACAGTATTTGAAATTTAGGGTTGGATTTAATTCTTGAAGGAGAAGATGAAATAAATCAGTGTGCGTGGAGAAGCGATTGAAGTACAATTTTGACATTTAATGATTTTTTTTTCATCTCCAGCTTCTCTTGTGCGAGGTTTTCAGTGCAAAGCTGCTCTTTGGTATTCTGTACCAGGTGCTGCAGAGATCAGCCAGCTAGCTGTGAGCAGCTCTGAAACTGGAAACAGTTGGAAGGGCAGCTCTGTGCCGAGTTAACTAATGGGAGAGCTTAGTGCAGCGTTTTGTTTAAGCGAGTGCAGCCACAGGCTGAGCTAGTGGCCATGCATAATGCAGTGCTGCACTTATCAAGTGCACTGGAGAGAGCTCGAGGCTCTACCCCTGGCCTTTGTGGAGTGATGACTGTACAGAGAGACAGTAGGTGTTACGTGCCACGCACATCTGAGTAGGAAATAAAAGATTGTCATCACCCTATATAAAACATTGCACTATATAAGTGCATTTAGAGTGGCCTTAGTGCTTTTTGTCATTTGCTTGGAGGATGGTAATCACAGACTGCTAGGGATTGGAAGGGACCTTGAAGGATCATCCAGTCCAATCCCCCTGCTAGATAAAGTTGCACAGGAACATGTCCAGGTGGGTTTTAAACATCTCCAGAGAAGGAGACTCCACAACCCCCCTGGGCAGCTGCTTCCAGGGCTCTGTCAACCTCACCGTGAAGAAGTTCCTTCTCATGTTGATGTGAAACCTCCTCTGTTCCAGCTCATACCCATTGTCACTTGTCCTGTCATTGAGCAGAGCTTGGCTCCATCCTGCTGGCACCCACCCTTTCCATATTTATCAACATTCATGGGATCACCCCTCAGTCTCCTTTTCTCCAATCTCAAGAGACCCAGCTCCCTCAGCCTTTCCTGATTAGGAAGATGCTCCCCTCCATCATCTTTGTGGCTCTGCACTAGACTCTCTCAAGCAGCTTTGTGTCCTCTGGAACTGAGGGACCCAGAACTGGACACTATTCCAGATGTGGTCTCACCAGAGTAGAGGCGGAGAAGAACCTCTCTCAAACAGAAGCAGAAAGCTGAAAGACAGTAAAGTAGTCTCAAACCCACAGACACCTGGTTGAAAAATCCAGAGAAGAGTTCTAACACTGGGGCTTTTGATGTGTCACTTGGGTTAGAATTGGTACAAGAGGACAGTCTGTGATGGGTACTTTATCATGAACTGTTGTAATTAATATCGTGACAATTCACCTGATTAAAAAAACCACCAGAAAAAAAGGACATGAAAAATAATGCTTGTTTTTCCTTTTCTTCTACATTTAGGTCCGGTTGGTGGTCGTGGATGGCATTGCATTCCCTTTTCGCCATGACTTTGAGGACCTCTCGCTTCGAACAAGGCTTTTGAATGGTCTGGCACAACAGCTGATCATCATTGCGAATGACCATAAATCAGCGGTAAGTCTGGGGCAGCTTTAAAGCACAAAAGATGCTCCTTTGGAATAAATGTATTGCAAAGACTTTAAGCAACCGTGATTTGTGATAGTCTGCAAATAGCACCGTCAAACTGCAGGAATGGCCTTTGCATTCATGTTTGCCACGTTGGTCAGTAAATGTAGGTGACACAGGCGAAGCTGTTCAGATGGAAAACTCCTGGACTTGCCCATATCAGTCACAAGTGCATTAAATGTGCCCTGTGGAGTTTAATTAAATGGCAGCGTTTGGTTGTGCTGTTTCAATTATATGGTTGGACAAGGAACTTTCTATTGGTGGCTTATACCAAGCACATGCATTCAAATACATCAGAGTATTTAGTGACTCCAGCATCACTTTCCACTCTTCATTTAAAAATAAACGATGGTCTTAGGGGAGGAACTGTTCTTAGGGAGGAAAACCACTTTATCTGCTGGTTTGGCTTGCTCTGCTGGCATCCATGGAAACTCAGAGCTTCCTGCCTGGGCATTGTTTCTACGTCATTTACGCCAATATGGTGGCCAACAGCTCTGCAGCCCTGAGCCAGCAGATGGCACTCAGAAGCCACATCTGTTCCAGAAGTTGTTCTGGCCAGTCTTTCAGAGCAGAAAACCATTGTTAGGGACTTAGAGCTCGCACACAGCCTCAAAATGGTGCTCACGCTTGTCACTGTTTCCAGGGGACTTGCAGCCTTGTCACCGGCAACTCTCACATACAATTTGCTTTTGTTCTGAGTGGCTAGAAATAAACCTCACCTTGTGCTTCCTCTGATAGCTGCAGGAAAGGAAAGAGCCCAGCTCTGTGTTTCGCCTGCGTTAGGCAATTGGGCTGGTTGCTGAAAGTCTACCCTCTGCCACCCTGCTGTGAATTCTGAAGCTTCTTCCTGCTGACAAAAGTCAGCAAGGGAAATGAATGTTCAATGACTGCTTGATGTTTACAGCCTCCAGTTCACAGAGTGCTTGCACTCATAGGTTGGGTACCTGGTGACCTTGAACAGGAGCTGTTGTCATTGTGCAGCCTTTCTGGCCAAGGGGAACATATATAATTAATCCTATTGAACAAGTGAGCAGGTTAGTACAAACCCTTGCTGAATAAACCTTCGGTACAAATCAGGGTGATCACTCACAGAGCTTCAGGAAGCCTTTAGTTCAGAGTGGCCCTCTTGTTAGTTGCTGAGTTAGTTCCATGGAGCTCGCAGGCAATCTAAATTCAGCTCACATGCCAGCAATTGCTCGATGGGCAGCAGATCTGGGCAGCCTGAATGCTCTAATATGGTAGGAAATAACTTCCTTAAGTTTCTTGGAGCATTGTGCCAGGATGCCTGGACCCAGCAGTGAGATGGGAGCTTATTTGGGGCTGTCATCCTCCACAGATGCTGAGTTACTTCTCTAAAGTACTCAACATGTGTCTCAGGGCAATCAGCTATACAAATGCTTTGCTGTGAGCTCTGTGTCTCAGTGGAACTGCTTCCTCTCACACACTTTGCTGACTGTTCCAGGAAGAATCGTACAAGCATGTCAAACAATGAAACCCCCTAGGGTGTAAGATAGGTACAATTCTTTATTTTTCATATTTAATGAACTTTGCAATTAATATTCCTGGCTCTTCTCTGTCTCACCCACCCCCACTTCTACCAGGGATCTAACCTAGACTGTCTGTGAACCTCCTACGAGTGATTCGTGCTGCGAAAACACTCCCCCACTCTGTCTGTTCACTTCCATTCTGCTTTGTATTGTACCCACTTGCGCATTTTTAGACTACAAGGTGTAGAAGTTCTGTTAATCACTAGGCTTATGCGTGTTTGCAGCAGCACCACCACCAAGGTCATTTAGGCCACAGTGACTGAACTCCCTCTCTTTATTGAGGGTAGTAAAGTCCTATGTGTCTGAATACAGATGCAGACAGCTTTTAGTACAAATCCAACAGACACGTAAGTTGTGTAGGGTTTGCGTCCCTACACTGTGGTTTCTTCTTGTTAACAGGAAAGCTTCATCACAGTTTTGCCTGAGTAACTTGATCAAAGCTTTCTGAGTGATCCCTCTCTTCCCTCCCACAAACACATTTCATTTCTGGAGGTTTTCTTGTTTGTTTGCTTCTGTTTCCTCTTTCAGGTAGTTCTGACAAACCAAATGACAACAAGGATTGGACAAAGCCAGTCCACATTGGTACCTGCTTTAGGTAGGTGTTTAGTTTGTGAGTTGAACACTGAGTTCATCTTCAAATATTTTACTTCCTTCCCTTTGGCATCTTGCGTGAAGAACGTGAAATTATTCAGTGGCTTTCTGCAATGTAGCAGAATTCACAGTGAAACTATTAGACCCATCTGGAACTGCTGGCATTGGGGATCTCTACTGCAGGGCTTAGCCATATCAGCATCTTAATTATATCAGCAGCTATCAGATTTTATTCTAAACTCAAACATGATGTGCAGATTAGAATCTTGGTTAGATTTTTGGGAAGGGATTACAGATGACTGTAGAAGTCCTGCCATTGTCAGAATTTTTAATACTAAACTGGATGTGAGATCTATCAGTACTCCTTGTGCTGACTGAATCACTCTTTGTGAGGAAGCAGTAGGTACTGAGAACTCTCTGAGGAACAAGGTTTTTAGAGGTGAAGCTAAAGTACTGCAGCCTTCCGCAAGGATCTTAGCTTGTGGAGTCACCTCTGTTCCAGCTCTGTCAGCTGCAGATGCCACAGCCTTGCTAGAGGTCACTGCTGCATCCTGAGTGCTGGCAGAGCTGTTTGTGTTTGTCTCCCAGTCCATTTCTGCCAAAAGAAGTGCAGGTGAGCATGAGCCATTGAAACAGTAGATGAAGCTCTGATAGAACTGGTAATTTACTCTGAAAATGTCCAGTGAATGATCATGCACAATATGTAGGGATGGACCTGGAGACAGTAATTCTCAAGCAGGAATGTGGTGATGAACAGGTTAAAGGAGAACAGAGCTTAGTGGTTGCACACCTCAGACTATGCTGCAGTTTCCTGAATTCTCCAAGCCTCATGCAGTGCCTCTCCAAAACAGTTAGAACTGTTTATTTTGCCATGGAACACATTCCATTAATTACTCACAAAGGTGTTTCCAGTTTGCCACGTAGCTGGAACCCTACCCCTTACTCTCTGCAGTTAGGAACGTGCTACGTGGGAGTCTCGAGATGCCCACAGTGTAAGTGGTTTTGTGTGCGGCTCCATTTTGCCCTGTAAGGAGCAGAGGACCTCAGACAGACTCTGCTGCTGCGCTTACAGGGGAGAATAGAACAGCTCTGAAGTACACATTTTGACAAATGAGGGAAGTTCAGCGCTTCGGTCTTATTACAGATTGTAGCTTTGTGTTATTTTATGATGCACTAAAAGGGCACCAATTCCCTGTCCACAGCTTCTGTGAGCTAAGTAATGAGCCCCTGGTTCTGGAGGGGAGGGAGAAGAAAGGGACAGTACAAAGGCCAAGATGTTCTGAGTGTCTGGACAGGCACAGATGTGAGATTAAATGATCAACTACAGATCATCTCCTTGGAGAATGTGAAGAATGTGGAGTTTTGAGCTGTGCATGCAAATCAAGACCCAGCTTCCAGTATGTGACCCTTTGTGTCATTTTTGCCTCTTGCTCTCTGATAGATTACTTTTGGCAGCCGTTCTGGCTGCAAACTCAATTAAAGCTAATAGATTCTGTCTTTTTTCAATAGCCAGTGTTGTTTTGAGAGCCGTTGTGTTTATTGAGTCATGGGGACAGTAAAGAATGTGAAGACACTCAGAGTAGGTTATAATTCAAAGATACCATCTATTGCCCTGCACGTATTTTCTTTTACAAACGTTTCATTTGACATAACCTCCTCATATTGTGACTCTCAGCAGATCGTGTGTGTAACCACGTAGTACTGTTCAAGTGAGTAGTGCCTGCTCTTGTAAAAATAAACCTCGGTACCAGTTGGTAAAATATTTAAGCTAAGAGAGACTCCCGTCATCCTAAACAGCAATATCTCAAGTTGAGTGTTTCAGAGTGGTACAAAGCTGTTTTCGCTCTGAAGTGAATTTATTCCATAGACTCGGTGCAAGTATTGAGCTGGTGGATTACAAGGGGATTTTTATGACCCACTCTGAAGGATGATATTTCAGCAGGCTCATCGCAAAGGCTAAAGAACCTCCTGCTCCTCCATGCTTGGTTGTAGCCAAAGGAACTACTGCCAGCAGGGTCAGCAGCAAAATCTCAAGTAAAATCAATCCTGTTGCCTCCCCTAAATATTCTTCCCCGCACTGACTGGTAAATCTTAGAAACAACCTTTTCTAAGGTTTCACAGGAGCGTTAATCTCTAAACTCTTACTCAGCTTCTAAGCAGAAGGGAAGTTCTTAATTATGAAAAAAATAAAAAGCACAGATGCTGCAAGGTATTAAGTCAAGAGCTTTATGAAGAGGACAGCTTGCTTTCCCACCAGTGATAGCTAAGCTGGGTATTCCTAGACATTTCTACTGGGTATATTTAGAAAGGAGGTCAAATATTAATCTACAGCCAGTATAACTCAGAGATATTTCATTTTACAGGAGCATTTTCCCTTCATGTTCAATACAGTTGGAAAGATCCTGGTGTGGTATTTGTCCCCGGTGTAAAATGTGTTTTGATCTCTGACTTGGAACTTTATCCGCTAGCCAAAATCTTTAATCTTAACTTAGATAGAGTGGAGCAAGGTCTGGCAAGATGCTGAAAGGGTCTAGGTCTTCATTATAGCTGACTCAATTTTTATTCTCTGTGCTGTAGTAAAAACAGAAGCATGTGGGGCTGCTGATAGAATCACAGAATAGTTTAGGTTAGAAAAGACCTTTAAGATCATCAAGTCCAACCAATGACCCAGCACTGCCAGCTCATCCTTAATCCCAGTCCCTTACACCGCATCTCCATGTCCTTTCAATCCCTCTAGGGATGGGGACTCCATCTCAGCCCTCGGCAGCCTGGGCTGGGTCCAGATAATGCGTGTGGGGAAGAAATTATTCCTTAGGGTTAATCTAAACCTTTCCTGGTGTGGCTTGAGGCCATTTCCCCTTGTAGCTTGTTCCTTGAAAGAAGAGACTGACCCCCACCTTGCTTCAACCTCCTGTCAGGATCGACACCAAGTGATCAGAAGTTACAGAGCTGCATGGAGGTCAATAGGAAATGCTTGCAGCACTTAACCAAAATGACCCTTTTAAAATGCAATCCATCTTTGGGCTACAGACTGTCTCCTGGGATAAACAGAAGAAAACACCCAGTAAAAGAGTCTATAAATTGCCAGAGCTTGTGGTCAGATGTGAACTGGAACAGTAGGACTGTTCCCACTGAAATAGGAACACAGTCATAGGATCATAGGATCATAGGATGTTAGGGGTTGGAAGGGACCCAAGAGATCATCGAGTCCAACCCCCCTG
>JAOXOE010032105.1:0-11340 GCA_028565055.1 Phoeniculus purpureus
CTGTGTCAGATGCCTCACGGAAGTCAGGAGAGACCACATCCACGGCTCTGCCATCATCCATCCCCCTGGTTCTGCCCTCAACAAAGGCTCTCAGGTTGGTCAAGCAGGACTTCCCCTTGGTGCAGCCCTGCTGACTGTCCCTAATGACCCTCCTGTCCTTGCTGTGCCTGGAGACAGCGTCTAGGACAAACTGTTCCATCACCTTTCCTGGGATGGAGGTGAGGCTGAGCGGTCTGCAGTTACCTGGGCCCTCCTTGTTACTCTTTTTGAAGATTTGAGTGACATTTGCTGTCCCCAGGCACCTCTCGTGATCCCCAGGACTTCGCAGAGATGACGGAGGTGGTCTAGCCATGACTTCTGCCGTCTCCCTTAGCACACGCAGGTGCATCCCATCAGGGCCCATGGATTTGTGTCCATCCAGTTTGCTCAACTGATCCCTAACCCAGTGCTCATCAACCAAGACAAGCTCCTCTCTTGTCCCACCTTCCTCTGGGGCCTCAGCAGTCTGGGGGTTGAGATCAAGGCAGCCCCCAGAAGTATAGACAGAGGCAAAGAAGGTTCTCAGTGTCTCTGCTTTCTCTGTCTCCAGGGCACCCACCTCATTCAGCAGGGGCCCACATTGCCTCTAGGTTTAGTTTTACCTGTGATGCATCTGAAGAAGCCCTTTCTGCTGCCCTTGACGTCTCTGGCAAAGTTGAATTCCAAGGAGGCCTTGGCTTTCCTAGCTGCATCCCTACATTCTCTCACCAGAGCCTTATAATCACCCCCAGTGGCCATCCCCTCTTCCCATGACCCATAGACTTTCTTCTTCTTCTTCTTGAGTTTGCCCAGCAGCCCTTGTTTGACCACACAGGTCTTGTGGCTCCCTTCCTCAACTTCCTTCCTGTGGGCATGCCCTAGTCTTGTGCTTCAAGAAGGTGCTCTTTGAATGCTACCCAGCTCCCCTGAGCCCCTGTACCTGCCAGTGCCCTGTCCCGTGGGATTTCCCCCAGCAATTGCTTGAAAAGGCCAAAGTTGGCCCTCCTGACCCTGCAAACTGATCTCCCCGTTTCCCTACGCTGTGGCTGAGCTTGGAGCCGCTCCGGAGCAACTCCTGCTCTCCCTTGCACCGTGCCAGGGAGCAACCAAGTGTCTTAGAGCTGGCCCCACCAGCCTGCGCCCGCTGTGACCCCTCGGGCTCTGCTGGCTGCATTTCCCCCTCCTCAGTGAGGCACTCCTCACCCTCTCCTGCTTCTCTGCAGTGAGGCGGAGTAGGGACACCCCAAAAGTGAAGCCGTGGCTCCTTGGGGTGCACAGGCAGGGTGCCCCACAGTGCTAAGGTGATTGCATTGGGGTGCTCATGGTGGTGGAATGTTCATACTGGGATGCTAACATTGTGGTGCTCAGGTTGTTCTCACACTGAGGTGCTTATGCTGGGGTGTTTACATGTGGGTTGGTCCCATTGGGGTACTCAGATTAGGGTGCTCACACTTGGAGTGCTCACACTGGGGTGCTCACACTGGGGTGCTCACGCTGGGGTGTGTATATCGAGGTGCTCATTTCTGGGTGCTGATGCTGGGGTGTTCATGCCAGGGACACTCACATTGGGGTGCTCATGGTCATGCCCAGTGCACACACTGGGGTGCTCCTGTCGGGGTGCTGCTTCCTGCCAGGATGGGCAGTGAGGAGGCTGTTCTGGCCCCAAGAGGTTCTGGCCTGGATCTGACCTTCTCCTGCCCCAGCCTCCACCTCTGTGCTACTACAGACACGCACCCCGCGCCGTGGCTACAGGGGACCACCCAGTGTTCTGTGCCCCAAGTCCCATGGGGCCACCACAGTCCTGCGTATTTAAAGCAGGAGGAGAAACAGCCGGCGACGACTTGTCTTTCCAGAGTCTCCTTCACCTTCAGAGCGAACAAACTGGCTGCGTGTCCTGTCCCGCCAGCTCCCCGTGTTGACAGATCCTGCACCCAGGGCAGAGCCTCCTTCTTAGATAAATATTTGACCAAAGGCAGGAGCAGGGTGGCAGGTCCCGACACTGGAGCTCGGCCTCCTGCCAGCAGCCCAGGGGTGATCATCCGGCTTTCTCTTGGCTTTTCCTTTGCCTTCACACAGCATCACAGAACATCAGGGACTGGAAGGGACCTCCAGAGATCACCCAGTCCCATCCCCCTGCCACAGCAGGACCCCCTAGACCAAGTCATAGAATCGTAGAACCATTAGGGATGGGAAGGGACCTCCAGAGATCACCCAGCCCAATCGCCCCGCCACAGCAGGACCCCCTCACTAAGCTTTCCTGCTTATGTGGTCAGAACAGGGGTGGGACCCGTTCGTTCAGTGCAGCTTAATCCAAGGGATGCCCCTGCAGTGGGATGGTCCCCAGCTCAGCATCACCTCTTCCTCCCTCCCTCCAGGCACCTCCTCTCCCAGGGAGCCCCAGCAGCAGGTGGATGGCCCTGCAGCGCCGAGGAGTCCAGACAGCCCCACTGTGGGGGAAGTGCCAGGCTGGACACTCCCTAATCACGCAGCCTCCGAGCCAGCCCTGAGGAGCCCCGAGTTTCTGCGGCACCGGCAGCTGCCCGTCCCGCCCGAGGACACCGGCCTGAGCCCCGCAGAGCCCGTGACGGATGCTGAGGGACCCATCTACGAAAGCATCCGGTACAAGACTGGGACGCTGAGAAAGCCTTGGGATGCCAGCAGCACCTCGGGGGACGCCCAGTCACCGGCCACTGGGGACGAGCCAGGCCGCCCTGAGCAGGAGCTCACGGCCCCAGCAGAGCCAGGCACTGAGGGCAGCCCCATGCCCGTGTACGCCCGTGTGTGCCGGCGGCCCCGGCCACCACAGCCCCAGCAGCCCAGCAGCCCTCCTGGGCCTCGGCTGGAAGCCCCTCCGCCGCTGCCAGAGAAGCGCTTCGAGGGGCTCTAGGATGCCCGGAGGTGTTGTGGAGCTGCCTGGAGCCCAGCGGGAATTGCTGCCTCGGGCAAGCCTCTCCTGCCGCTCCCCGTGGAGGCTCTTCAGCAAGCTGCAGGGGATAACTCCGAGAGCCAGAAAGAACATCTTTGAGATAAGAGCCCTCGGTGGGTTTTAATTCCATCTGCCCGGTCCTGCGAACGCCTGGAGCGTCCTGCAGCTCCACAGGGGACGCTGACGAAAGGCTCCCCGTGGGTTTGGACTGGATGCAAACCTTTTTCACTCATTACCGCCTGCAGTAAAGGAAAATTCGCTGTGTCCAAGGCACCTGTCGTCTTACAGACCTCTGTCCTGCTCCTCCTCAGCCTCCTTCCTCCTCAGCAGTGACCCCGGCCGGGCAGGTCGCTGTTTCCCCGTCACCTCAGAGCTAACAGAGCTTTTTCTTGCAGGGGGGGCCCCGCACCTCTGTCCTCACCACACTCTCCAGATGAGACGGTCTCCAAGCAAACCGCGCACTGAGATGCCGTGGAGGAGTTCAGTGCTCTGGCCCATGGCACGGTTCCTCAGCAGGAGCCCCCTGGATCTTTCCCTAGGAGCCCCACATCTCGCCAGCCTGCACCCAGCCACCTTCCAAAGTCAGCAGGGCTCAGACACATCGCCTGGTGCCCCTGACGTGGAGGATTTGGTGTAGACTGGAGACGGCTGAGCCCGTGTGGACTGTGAGCTGCGGGGAGGGAAAGCAAAGAGTTAAAAATGCAGAAGGAAAAGGGGAAAGAAAAGTGAAGGGGTCATAGTTGATGCAAAAAGAGACAGCGGCAAAGAGCAGAAGGGAAACCTCGTGAGCATCTCTTCCCCTCTTGGCGTCTCCACAGCCAGCAGAGAGAAGGCTGGAGCCCACAGGTCTGCTCCCACAGCCAGGCTCGTCTCCTGGAGAAGTTCCTGCGACCCCAGCACGGAGCGAAGCCCTTCACTGGCAAGAGCAGCGAGGAGCTGTGAGCTCTGCCCTGCCTCCACGCGTTCCCTGGGCTGCAGCAAAGCTGGTCATTGCCGCTCTCAGCGTCTCCGCGTGAGCGGCTGAAGGCACCACTGCCTCCAGTGAGACGCCGCCGGCATCCTGCAGCTGGTCTGGGGACGAGCTCTTCGCTGCCAGCGTGGGCTTCGATCCCTGTGGGTGTCCCAGCAGCTGCTGGAACAGGAGCCAGGTGGCTCTGCTCCCCTCCTGACTCTGTCGGCAGCTTGTTGAGACAGGCCGGCACTTGGCAGCGGGGGAGCCTCGGCCAGGTTTGGCTGGGCGAGGTCCCCAGGTCGTGCACGGCAGGTTTGGGATCAATCACCTTCAGTGCGTCCCTGGGTGGTTTTAGGGTGATTTCTCCCCAAGGGAGCCTTCGCGGAGGGGCCCTGGGCAGTGACCTGCGTGAGAAAAGCCCTTGGTGCCAGAGCAGTGCCGGCTTCGGGGGGTTCACAGAACCACTGGATTACCGGGCTGGAGAAGACCTCTGAGACGCTGCGGTCCCACCTGCAACCCAGCATCGCCGCAAGCTGCCAGCCCGTGGCCAGACGCTGCTTGTTCAGGCTAGCGGGAGCCCTCGCGTCGCCCCCACAAACGTTCTCCTGCTTGCTTCACACAAAGCCGGTTTCTGATGTGTGAGGGGGTGTCCCACGGGCACCGTGACACGGGACCCGGAGAAATCACCCTGACCCTGGTCTTCCAGCTAACAGGGGGTGCCTCCTGCAAAGAGAGAGACTGTTGGCCTCCCGCTAGGAGCTTGTTGCACCGAGGAGGGGCGGAGGGCCAACAGCTGGAAGCAGGCGAGCGGCGGCGGAGGCGGTCAAGCCCAGCCAAGGGCTCAGCGGAGCTGTTCGGAGCCCGGTGCCAGCACGGGGCTCGTTGCTCGTGTTTACGTTGCTCCTTCCCCTTCCGTTTTCTCTCTGGTCATTGGACGTCCCAAGCGCAGCCCATCTGCCGCCGAACGCTCCGTGCAGCTGTGCCGCGTAAACATCTGGGAAGCCCTTCACTGGACGAGGGACCGAATTCCCTCGTCGGTGTCGGAGCGGAAGCCTCCCCCGGCGAAGACAGGAGCAGAGCCCTTCCTTCGGCCGCGTGCTCCGCCCCGCAGGCCGCTCCGCCCGCGACAGCTCTGCAGAGCCACGTTCAGGCAGCCAAGCGCGGCGCGGAGCGGGCCGCCGCTTTGTGCCTCCCGCGCCACGTGGCCTCGGTCCCTGACGCGGAGCAGAGCCGCGGGGCGCTGGCACTGGGGCCGGAGCCGCTCCGTTGCACAACCGGGAATCACGGCCGCGTCCCACCAGCCTCCCTGAAGCTTCGAGAGGGCAGCGGCGGCGGCCGAGAGCTGCAGGACGCGCCGAGGTCACAGCCGTCTCCGTGGACGCTGACAGCTCTGTGGAGCTGCCCCGGGTCGCCCCACTCACGGGAGACCCCGCGGGTCGGGGCGTTCGCAGAGAGCTCTCCCGACGCCACGTCCCGCCTCACCGCTGATCTTCCCAAGCGCCTCCCACGGTGCGGCCCGGCTGCCTCCGCGCTGGGCAACCGGCAGGAGCGCGCTCGAGGGGCGCTGGGACGGGACCGGCTCTCGTGACTGCGACAGGCGCCTTGCCGTAGCCGGCTCGCTGGAAAAGTGGAGCAAGCTGGGTTGTCTCCCTTCGGAACAAGCAGCGTGTGCACGGCCCTGTGCGGACACCCACGACCCCTCTCCCCAGAGCGGCCTCTGAGCGCACAGTGTTCACTGCCGCAGCTCTGAGTCAGACCAGGGCTTGTAGCTGCTTATAAATCGGGGAGGCTTTTCCCCTTCCAGCTCGCTGAGAGCCTGGGAAGGTCACGTCGTCTGCCCCCAGCCAGAGGCAGCTCCAGCCTGCCGACCTCCTGGCGAGAACTTCGTCTCCTCTGAACAGCCCAGTTCAAGCTTTTCTACGCACTGGAAGAAATTTCGCTGTGGAACACAGAGGCAAGGAAGGCCCTGAGCCCCAGCTGCTCGCAGGAGACAATAGGAGGTTCACGTCAGTGTGAGAAGGACCTTCTTCCCAGTGAGGGTGACGGAGCCCTGGAAGGGGCTGCTCCTTCTCTGGAGATGTTTAAGACCCTCCTGGCCTTGTTCCTGTGTGACTGGATCTAGGGGATCCTGCTCTGTTGGCGGGACTGGACTGGATGATCTGTGGAGGTCCCTTCCAATCCCTAATGCCTGGATCTAGGGGATCCTGCTGTGGCAGGGGGACTGGACTGGGTGATCTCTCGAGGTCCCTTCCAGTCCCTGACATGCTGTGATTCTTCTCACAGCTCTTTGCTCCCCAGAAGTCGCTGAGAGAGAGAGATGCACCTTTCTGTGCAGTTGCTGCAGGAGGTCTCCTACCCCAAGAGCAATAGTTGTGCAGCTCACAGAGTGAGCCAAAGCTCCCATCGACGTGTGGTTCGCTTCAAATCGATAGCATCATTCCCGCTGTTAGCACAGCCCTCAGTAGAATTTTGCCGTGGATCAACAGCTCCAAAGAAACCCAGGGCACGGCTGAGGAGTTGGCACAGGCAGCAGATTTCCAGGAGGCAGCTGGGATACAGCAATTCTGCTGGAGCTGAGAGACTTCAGGAGGGGGAATGTGGCCAGGTTCTGTCAGTGGCCCCTGCGGCCTTAGTGTTGTTGAATTCACTGGTGTTGCTGTTGCCACCGAGGTCTCACTTGGGAAACACCAGAGCAAGTCTCCCAGATCCGGTTGGGTATCATTAGGGCCAGGGGTTTCGGCAAATACTCTCCTCACGCCCGCCAGCAGTGCAGGTGCTCAGGTGCCCCACGAGAACGAGGGGTTGAAGGCAATCGGCTGCGATGATGGAGCTCCATTTTAGGTGGACACGTCCCACAGAAGAGGCTCCTCACTTCTGCCAGCCAGCCCTAGCCGTGCCAACAGGTCTGAGGATGAAGTGCCCCCCACACGGGAGCGAGAACAAGATGTGACTTCGATCTGCTCCCGAATGGCTTTTAGCTGTGCTGCTGGCCTCAGCTGCCGACGCTTGCTTTGGAAGGAAGGGGACGAGCAATGACGGGCCGGTTGACTTGTGCAAGGCAGCGCAATTGCAGCCACCACGAAGACGAGCTCCTGCGTCCCAGGAAGCCCAGAAGGCAGCACCCGCCCTCCCAGGCGATGCTTTCCGGGAAACGGTCATGCTTCTCATCTGTGTTGTCCTCTGCTCCTCACACTTCCTCCTCAAGCACCCCCAGCCCGTGAGCTGAGGGCTAAAATGCCAAGACTGCAGTACTCAGCAACTCTGGGACTGGACTTTTCCAGTCAGGAGATCACCGCGTCGGTCCTTGTGGCAGCAGCGGCGCACAGGAGAATCCAGCAAAACCCTCCTGCTCCTCTGGTACCGCTGGCTTGGCTCCGATTCACCCCTCACCAAATCCAAGTGAACGATGTGCACAGATTCAGAGCGTTGAGCGGTTTATCCTGAGCTCGTGCCCTCAGAAACAACCAGCCTCTTCCACTCGAGGGCCAGAGGCCGAAGCGAAAGGCCGGGCAGAGCAGTGGGTGGGTAAAACCGAGCCAGACTTACTCGACCGCTCGGCGTTGTGGAGCTGACGGTGCCGTTTGGCGTAGAGCGAGCTGAGCGCTGTCAGTTATGGTCCTCCTGGGGCCGCGGGGGCGTTACGCACGGCGGCTTTCTGGTTCCCACTGTGTTGGCTTTTCCCCGCTCTGCTTTAAACTGTTGCACAACTAATGAAAACCTTGGCTGTGCTGCTCACGCGGCGTGTGGAGCAATCTTGGGAACACTATGAAGAGTGAAACATAAACCAGCAGAAAGGAGCAAGGCTTAGCTCTGCCGCCACGAACCGAGCTGAAGCATCAAGAAACACACTTGGATCGGGATTTTTCACTCACGGGTTCATGGAGGTTCACCAAGGTGTTCTCTGTCAAATGACAAGGCACCGAGGTTTCGTGGGATGGGAAAGGAAACCTCTCTGGGAGATAACCGGCTTCAACATTGTGAGAAACCAAGGGCAGGAATAAACAGCTCCACGTCCATCCCCAGGGCAAGAGGAGAACAGATGGAATCCCTCATGGATCTAGCCCAGCGATCTGTTGTTCAGCACATCGTTGTAACAGTCTAAGCAGAGGGCGAGCAGTGAGGTGACGGCGTCCACAGGCAAAGTTATCCCGACCGGCCATGCCGGAAACCAGGGGAGCATCTCACAGCATGACACTGTGAGGGGACAGGTACAGCAGCAGATGTGACTTAATGCCCGTAGGAAACACGTCTTGGAAAAACGATACCCACCACACGTGCACAGGCCCGGGCTCTAAAGCCTCTCAGCAGTAAAGACTTTTGGGGCAGATTGTTGGTAGTTGTCTGAGAAGATCAGCTTAGCGCTCAGCAGTAGTCACATCAAACGCTAGCAGCTGTCGGCAAAGAAACGGAAGCCAAAGGAGTTAACGCTGTTCTGCTGGCATACGAAGCGCCATGCTCTGATGGCCGATGCCCGTGCAGCCACCCCATCTGCAAGAGCATCTGCTGAAGTTACAGAGAAGGGCTACCATGGCTAATCAGAGGGAGCAGTCAGTGCAGGACGTGACTGGTAGGGCAGGGAGGGAGAACGTGACAGCATCCCGAGTCACAAATACTGCAGGGACGATGCAGGGACAATTAGGCAGCAAACACCCGAGACAAAAGCTGGTGACACCCAAGAAATGCCCTGGCAAACAGAAGAGATTACGTTTCTCACGTAACGCGCTGGCCCCTGGCGAAGCGCTGGGGACAGGATGCGGCCGAGACCAAGCGAACTGGAAGGGTTCAAGAAAGGCCTAAGAAATTAATGGATTAGAGGCGCATTAGTGCTATTAAACATGATAGGCGGGTGCTCTCCAGATGCAGATGGGGCTGTGAAGCACAGACAAGCTTCATACGCTACACAGAACAATCCCAAAGCAGGATGGCAGCAGACACACTCGTCATCGGTGCTGCCACCCCTGCTCATGGCCTTGGCAGAGATGCCACAGGGTGTCAACTCCAAATCCGGCCATGGGGTCAGGTCTGCAGCGTCCATAGGCTCTGTGCACTGGAACTGATCACATTACGGGGGGCGTGCGTGCAACGGAATCAGCCCCCTGGGACTGGGCAGGTGTCTGGCGTATTTCACACTTACTGCTCTACTTTTTTTATTCACTTTCACGCACTTCTGGCATTTTTTAAACAGACTTTAGATGACTGGGGGTTGAACTAGATGACCTTCGAATCCTTTGCAAGCTGAATTATCCCGTGATTCTATGGCTTTTCACGGGATGAGAAAGCACCACAGCAGCAGGGAAGCTTCCAGCTAGCCAGCCCGACAGGCCAGAGCTGACTTGCCACTACGTGCCCCTCACCATCTCTTTGCTTCTTGCGTCTGAACAGAGAAAATACAAGATCATTTCACAGAATCATTAAGACCCTTAAGGCTATGGAGTCAAACCACTCCCCCAGCACAGCCAGGTCACCACGAACCCAGGGCCCTCAGCACACCCCCGCAGTCCCTCCAGGATGGGGACTCCACCACTGCCCTGGGCAGCCTGGGCCAGGCCTTGGCCACCCTTCTGGGGAAGGAAGTGTTCCTCACGGCCATCCTAAACCTCCCGCGACCCCTCTGAGACAGGGTCCACACCCGGCGTGGGCGGTGGCACAGCAGCGCCGAAGCTAAGGCAGCGCTTCCCTACATCACACCGCTAACGCGTAAGGGAGGGCAGGAGAGGGGCTCGCCGGGCCCTCACAGCTCCCTCTGGGACCCGGCCAAAGCCGAGGCAGAGGTTAAGCAGGAGAAGACCACGCAGGGCCGCGAACACTCCACTGCGCCGCGACCCAGAGCGGGGCCGAGGGGAACAACAACCCGCTCCAGCTCCCCGCCCGCCCAAACTGGCGCCGCGCTTGGCCGCAGCGCCTCCAGGGGCGCCGGGGGGCGGAGCTTCCATTGCGGCCCAGCCCTATTGGGCGCTGCGCGGCACCGCCCTCCGCCATCGCTCTCTTCCGGCGACGCTGATTGGCGGCGGCTCCCACCCTTCCCCCTCCTCCGCTGCCTGTCGCAGGCTCGCGGACGGGGGCGCAAACGTGCCGCGCGCGGGCTGTTCCCTGCCGGGGGGCGCGCGCGGCCGCCACGTGGGGAGCTGCACGTAGTCAGGGCGCGCGGGGGAGGCGAGGAGGGCACGCGCCGTTCCCGCCAGCGCCAGGGCGGCCAGGGGAGGGGGGCCGTCAGGCTGCAGGGACAGAGGGAGAGGCGGCCGTGGGCTGCGGGGACGGGGCTAAAGATGTGGGGCGGGCGGGGAGATCGAGAGGGAGGGGCAGCCGTCGAGTGGGAGGGGTGATTATGGCGGGAGATGAGAGACGGCCATGGGGCGTGAAGGGGACTTCATGAGGGGAGATGTGAGGTGATGAGGTCGTCAGGGAGCTGAGGGTGACCTGGGCCAAGTGAAGTGAGTGCCCATTGTAGCTGAGGGGTGATAAAGGTTGGACTCGATGACCCTGGAGGTCCTTTCCAGCCGTGATGATTCTGTGAACGTGGGATGTGCCGGGCAGCTGTGAGGAGAGGTCACGAGGGGAGGCGAAGGGCAGCCGTAGCGGTAGGTGACAGGTGACCGTGGAGTGCGAGAGGTGGCCGTGGTGGATGTGAAGGGAGGCTGTGAGGGGACATCCTGTGGAGCAGTGAGGCGCAGCCTTAGGGATATGAGGGGTGACCATGGAGTGTGAGGGACGGCCACGGCTGCCTGTGATGTCGGCAACAGGCAGCTGGCATCACCTCCCTCTCCAGAGCAGCTTTGAGATGCCCCCAGGCCCACCCACTAGCCCCTACAGCAGAGCAGCCAATGCCACCGGCTGTGGCGGGCCTGTCCTACTCCTCTCCCCAGTGCCAGCCCTGTAGCCTGGCCTTGGGTGGGTGTCAGGTCTGCCTTGGGCTGCCCGGCGAGTTCTCTGTGGGCACCGGTCGTAGCAGCGGCCCCCGAGCAGCAGCTGCCCTCACGCACCCCTCAGAGGCCGCTGTCCGCCGCAGCTGGCACCGGGGTGACGCAGAGACCCGGCTGCGAGGAGGACACGCAGGAGCCCTGCTGGAAGCAGTTGCCCCCTGCTCGGGTGCTCTGGAGCAGGCACCCCATCTGTGCCGGGCACGCAAGTGTTGGAAAGCAGCGGCGCCCCGGCTCTCGTCCCGCGGGTTTTCACCCCGCAGGCGGGTGGCGAACCCTGCCCAGCCCAGGTGCCCACCCGGGACCCCCCCGAGCCGTTCGGTGCCGGTGCCGTGGGCGGGCAGTGGAAGCGATCGGCGGAGCCAATGCGCGACAGGGGGCCGAGCATGTGGGGAGCTTGTTTACACCAGACCGGCCCCGGGAGCTTTAACCCGGCCGGCGGCGGGGCGCGGAGCGGGGCTTCCCCCGGACACGCTGTGAGTAACGGGGAGCTCCCCACCCCTTGCAGTTCCTTTCCTCCGGGGGGG
>JAOXOE010032106.1:0-11340 GCA_028565055.1 Phoeniculus purpureus
CTGGAAGGGGCTGCCCAGTGGGGTTGTGGAGTCTCCTTCTCTGGAGATGTTTAAAACCTGCCTGGACATGTTCCTGTATGACTGGATCTAGGGCATCCTACTGTGGCAGGGGGATTGGACTAGATGATCTTTTGAGGTCCCCTTCCAATCTGTAATGTTCTGTGATTCTGTGAAGGAATGGGTTTCCTCTATAGCTGAGTTCCCAAACAGCAGTGATTCCTTTGGATCATTGGTTGTTCTCTAGAAGAATAAATATCAGTTGGCACTTCGGCTGGGAGAGATTTCTGTGCTTGGTGTGAAACAACCACTTGTCTTTCCTGACCCCAAAGTAACACCTGACTTCTCTGCAGATACCCTCAAGGAAGCAGCATTGCAGGAGAGCTAGTTAAAGGAGCTTTGTCGGTTGCTGCTTCTGCCTACAAAGCATTATTTGCTGGACCACCCATCATAGAGCAGGTAATGTCTGATGTGATCTTCACAGAACATCATCGTAAAAGTTAAAGCTGGATGGGAGGAGACAGCGAGCGCTTGCAGCCCATAAGGCCGAGTGCATCCGGGGCTGCATCAAGAAAAGTGTGGCCTGAAAGAGCGGGGATTCTGCCCCTCTGCTCTGCTGAGACCTCACCTAGAGTCCTGTGTCCAGCTCTGGAGCCTGAAGGACAGCGACCTGATGGAGTGGGTCCAGAGGAGGCCATGAAATTGATGAGGGAGTTGGAGCCCCTCTGCTTCAAGGGCAGGCTGAGGGAGCTGGGGTTGTTCAGCCTGGAGAAGAAAAGGCTCTTTCTGAGGGGACCTGACAGTGACTTTCCAGTCCCTGAAGAGGGCTACAATAAGGCTGCAGAGGGGCTGCTGACAAAGGCCTGGAGTGACTGGATACGTGGCAGTGGTTTCACAGTAGAGAAGGGCAGATTGAAACGGGCTGTTAGGAAGAGGGGGGTTGAACACTAGAACAGGCTGCCCAGAGAGGCAGTTGAGGCCCCATCCCTGGAGCTCTTCAAGGGAAGGCAGGACAAGGCTGTGGGCAACCTGATCTAGTCGAGGCTGTCCTTGTTCTCCCTGCAGGGGTCTGGGACTGTGCAGGATCACTGCTTTAAATGGCAAAATTAACTCTTGAGAGCCTATCTTGCTGTCTTGTTTTCAGCAGCCTGTAACTCCAGAAGCACACACTGCCACTCTGCTCTCCAATCTGCGCGAGATGGGATTCTGCGACAGGCAGCTAAACCTGCGACTGCTGAAGAAACACAACAACAACATGGTTCAAGTGGTAACTGAATTGCTTCAGCTCAGTAACAGCGACTGGTACAGCAGCTAGATGCTGAACCTTCCTGGTGGAGGAAGGAGTTGAGGAAACTCTCATTAAACACTGCGATAGTAGCAGGCTGCTCCTCAGCTGCTTTCAGTTTGGAGATGTGACTAAAACATTGACTTTTTCTTTGAGCTTTTGAATTCTGTTTTTTTCCCCCCTCATGGAAATGCCAGTAAGTGCTGGTTGCAGCATCTTGTCAAATTGAGAACAGAGTTTTAGCTGTCTATTTGGACCTCATAGTTCAACAAGTAGTTGTTAAGTCTCTAATTGTTTTATCAGGGAAGCCTGGAGAATTGCTTCAGTCTTCCCCACCAACCCCAGATGGAGACTTATTTTACATAAGGTGGATTCGTTTCTGTTTAGGCAGCTGGAAACACTTGGGTTTGGGTTATTTTCTCGACCCCTAACAAGCTTTGGAGTAGGAACCAATGCAAAACGCTGCTGTAAAATACAGTGTCGCCTAATTTACAAGAGATAGCCACAACTAGCAAGTTGTTTCTTCTGATAGGATTTAGTAATCGATTTGTCTAATGCATGAAACTAACATTAACAGACTTTAAACCTTACAAATCATTCTTGGAAGAAAAAAGTTGCTCATAAAAGCCATCAAACAACTTGTTAAAAGTCAAGGCGTAAGTGCTGCTCAACTGATGAGTTACCAGCAAAGTCGCTGTTTCCTGTAGCAGAACAAAGCAGGGAGAGTGAATTTACCAGCAGCAGCTGAACTGAGCTCTCGTAACAGTAGTAGAAAACCTTTCTAAAAGGAAACTATGTTTTGTAAATCATTTTGTAAAAATGGAGGGAGAGGGTAGCAAAGACCTTTTGAAGAATCTCCACAGGCTCTGTGTAAGTGTTTGATGTTTTGATTGCTGTCTTACTTCAGTTTAGTGCAAACCTCTTCTGTCAGTACCACACAGGAGAACTGATGGATGTGTAGAGACCTAGACCTAAACCAGAGTAGAAGTCCTGGTTATGTTTAAGAGTGGGAAAAGTACTTGCTGGAGGGATTGTGTGACTCCTGTTGTCGTTTGAAAGAGGCATCAACTTAAGCAGTTCTCACTGCAGAGTCTCCCTGTGATGGTTCTAGCTGCTCTTGTGTTGCAATAGAGACAGCTGTGGGATTAATCCTTCTCACAGGATTCTGCTTTAGATGCCCAGATTTAACTGGGAAATCTGTGAATTCTCTTCTAAATCCACTGAGGGAGGTTTTATTCTGAAGCATTCAGGAGAGATGAGCGACATGCACTGCTGTGCAGTGCTTTATCCACAGCTACTCTCTGACTCCAGTCCCTCTGAAGGTGACTGCAGTCTTGGTGACCTCCTGACTTCCAAGAAAATCTTTTCCCTTGCTGCAGTGAGAGACCGTTGATGTTTTACACGACTGTTGCTTCAGGCTGTGGTGTTCTGCTTTATCTCACAGCTGAGCAAGTTGAGTTCTATTTTCTCTCCTAGCTGAAGCGATGTCACTGTCACTGACTGGGTGATTCTTTTAAAGGCCCAATACCCTCAAGAGCTGAGATACCATAAATGAAATCTGTATCATACCATTTTCGTTTTAAACCTATTTTTATAGATCGTGGAAGAGAAATACTCTTATATGTTTATTTTGAGATACACTAGAACTATTTTGCAGTTTCCCATCTCCGTTGTTACCAGTAAAAGTTGTTCTGCTGTGGACCAGTTAAAGATTTAATTCTGTAACTTGAAGCAATTTTTTCCTACCTTAACTCACACGTAGGGGTTTGTGTGAGTCTCTTTGGCTTCTGCCTACTCGAGTGACGAGGAAGGGAGGAGGAGGAGGGAAGGACGTGGTTGATGAAGTGAAATGTGAAGGAATAGCTTCTGCCTACTTGAATGAGGAGGGAAGGATGTGGTTGATGAAGTGAAATGTGAACGAATGGCTTCTGCCTACTCAAACAAGGGTGAGGGAAGGAAGTGGTTGATGAATGAACAGCCTGGTCATGTCCTTTGGATCTGGAACAGCCAGTGGGAAGGATAACTTCTTTCTGGAACATTGATGTGTTCTGCAGATTAACAAAACACTAAGAAACATTTAAAGAAGGAGAAGTGCTCCGTTGGGGACTGAGAGGTGAAGTGTGAGACGCTGTTTTCAGTAGGTACCTTTTTCCTAGGGTTTAGATATCGCGTGCTCAGACTTCAGAGAGATTTCTGTTGGCTCTGTATATTTTGTTAATGGATGCATGGTCTAATTTATAATATATTGTAGAGTTCAGCCACCACCTCTGTATCTCGCTTAGGGGGCAGCACTTTAAAATGCTGTGATGAAGGGGAAGGAGGATCCACCTCTTCCTCCTTCCTTACAAATAAAGACTTTGGATCTCTTTGGCTGTTTCCTTAGGTTCTTCATAAGAGAGGCTGCGTGGGACAAGACAAGGGGTGATGGGTTTGGTCTGAAAGGGTTGGAGTAGAGAATACGAAGGCATTTTTGATGCTGGGAAGGGGGAGGGCTCAGGCCCACAACTCTCACCGCCCCCCCCACAGGGGCTGTTGGAACCCCCGTCTCTGCCACCCCTCCAGCTGGGGTTGAACGACCTCCTGCTGAAGCTGTCTGTGCTCGCAGCTGACCACCCCAAACGCTCTCCTCCCGGGGCCGGGCCTGTAGCCCCGTCTCCGCCCGTGACAGGGCCGCCGCCGCCCCTCGGCCGGTGCCCCGGATGCGGAAGCGGGGAGCCCCGCGCATGCGCAGAGCCGGCGGGGCCATGGCGGACGCGGCGGCGGCCGAGGAGCTCGCGAAGCTCGAGTACCTGTCGCTGGTGTCCAAGGTCTGCACCGAGCTGGACAACCACCTGGGCATCAACGACAAGGACCTGGGTCAGTGAGAGGGGGATCTGCTCCCGGGGAGGGGCTCTGGAGGCGGGGGTTGGGGGGGAAGAGGAGTCGGGACCGATCGGTCGGCCGGGCCTCCCGCCCTCGAGTCGCGGAGGGGATTTTCAGCTCCAGGGGGACTCTTCCAGCTGTGGAGGGGCCTTTCCATCTCCAGAGGAGCCTTCCTTTCTCCGAAGCGGCTTTTCCAGCAGTGGATGGACCTTTCCAGCTCCAAGGGGCCTTTTCAGTTCCAGAGAGGCTTTTCTAAGTCCAAGGGGGCCTTCCCACCTGCAGAAGGGCCTTTCCATCTCTGGAAGGGCCTTTCAAGCTCCAGGGGTCCTTTTCCCACTCCGGATGGGCCTTTCCATCTCTGGAGGGGCTTTTCCAGCAGTGCATGGGCCTTTCCAGCTCCAGAGGGCCTTTTCTCACTCCGGATGGGCCTTTTCAGTACCAGAGAGGCTTTTCCAGGTCCGAGGGGGCCTTCTCACCTGCAGAAGGGCCTTTCCATCTCTGGAGGGGTTTTTCCAGCAGTGAATGGGCTTTTCCAGCTGCAGAGAGCCCCAGGTTTTCCTTCCAAAGACTTGTCAGGAGTAGAAGGAGAGACTTTACCCAATGCTCCAGGACAGGGCTGTGGCCGCAGTTGTGGAGGGAGTTGGAGCTGCTGGTCTCTAGTGCTGGGAGAGCAGCTTATATCCCTATAGGAAGATCTGACACTGCTCCCTAATTACCTGTCCTAATTAACTTTGTGCTTTTTCCCTCACAGCCGAGTTTGTGATCAATCTTGCTGAGAAAAATACAACATTTGACGCATTTAAAGCAGTTCTTCAAAAAAATGGCGCCGAATTCACAGTAAGTGAGATCTGACTGTTGTTTCTGTGTTCTTCGGGTCCTGGTGTATTTTAGAGAGTGTTTTGTTTTAAAGAAAGAAGCATCAGTACCAGAAGGATGAGAACCTGATGGAGCGAGTCCAGAAGAGGCCTCAGAAATGCTCAGGCGGTGGGAGTTCCTCTGCTCCAAGGACAGGCTGCGGGAGCTGGGGTTGTTCGGCCTGGAGAAGTGAAGGCTTCAGGGGGATGTGATAGTGACCTTCCAGTCCCTGAAGGGGATACAAGAGGGCTGCAGAGGGGCTGTTGACAAAGGCCAGGAGTGATAGGATGAGGGGCAGTGGTTTCATAGTAGAGAAGGGCAGATTGAAATGGGCTGTCAGGATTAAGCTCTTTAGCAGGAGGGGGGTTGAACTGCAACAGGTTTTCCTAGGGAGGTGGTTGAGGCCCCATCCCTGGTGCTGTTCAAGGGGAGGCTGTACAAGGCTCTGGGCAACCTGATGTGGTTGAGGCTGTCCCTGCTCCCTGCAGGGGCGTTGGACTGGATGACCTCTGGAGGTCCCTTCCAACCAACATATTCTATAATTCTTATGATCAAGGATCTGGTTTTGATCTTCTTCAGCTGGAAAACTGTGCAATAATTAGCTCTTGAGTTTCTCCTGTCTCATCAAGCCAAGCCTACCCCTCACTCCTCCTTATTAAAACAGTTGTCATTTTTGCAAAGCCCTTTCTCAGGGGCTTGAACTACTTATTTTGGTGGCTGAGCATAGAAATCCTGGAAGAAACAATTGCAGGTTGTTGCTGTAGGGATTTTTATGGTGCTTAGCTGCTGTGTCTGTGAGTTCCTCAGAAATAACTCTGCTTGGATTAAATAAGTGATTAAAAATAACAAGTAAAAAAGTAGTCTAAAATGGAGTGACCATAATTGTTCTCAAATTCAACTGACTGTCTCTTATCAGGAGGTGTCTTATGTCCAGAGATAATTTGGAACAGGCTGCCCAGGGAGGGGATTGAGTCACCATGCATGAAGGTGTTTAAAGGTTGTTTAGGTGTGGTGTTGGGGGATCTGTTTTAAGGGCGAACTGTGTAGAGTGGGGTTAATGGTTGGACTCAGTGATCCCCAGGGTCTTTTCCCACCTGAATGATGGTTGGATTCTATGATTGGTAAAAATGAACCTGCATCTTCAGAACTGAGGAGGTTTCTCCGACTAATAAACCCTCACTTGTGCCTTCTAATAATGAAAAGCAATGTTGCCATCATTTCTTAAAGCTCTGTATTAACTTCTTAGGATTCCCTCATCGGTAACTTGCTACGTCTCATACAGACCATGCGGCCTCCACCAAAAGCATCTACGAGCAAAGGTATGCATGATCTTGTCTCTTCTATCACTTCAGTGTAAAAACAAACCCAAAACTCTGTCTTTTGTAGTTTCTGACCGAGTTTGCTGGACTTGAGGATCGTCTTTTCCAGCCTCAGTAGTTCATAGTGCTGCAGTGGGGTGGAGGTCCTTTCCAGCCATGATGATTCTGTGATTCATTAGTAGATTAGCTCAAGTGTTTAGGAGATTCTCCTCCCCCTCTACTCTGCCCTGGTGAGACTGCATCTGGAGTCTTGTGTCCATTTGTGGGCCCTTCAGTTCCAGAAGGATGCAGAACTGCTGGAGAGAGTCCAATACAGAGCCACAAAGACGATGAAGGGAGGGGAGCATCTCCCTTATGAGGAAAGGCTGAAGGAGCTGGGTCTCTTGAGAAGTGGAGACTGAGGGGTGACCTCATTAATGTCTGTAAATATGTGAAGGGTGGGTGTCAGGAGGATGGAGCCAGGCTCTGCTCAGGGGCATCGGGTGTGACCTTGAACATAGGAGGTTCCATATGAATATGAGAAAGAACTTCTTCCTAGTGAAGGTGACAGAGCCCTGGAAGGGGCTGCCCAAGGGCGTTGTGGAGTCTCCTTCTCTGGAGATGTTTGAAACCTGCCTGGATAGTTCCTGTGTGACTTGGTCTAGGGGATCCTGCTATGGCAGGGGGATTGGACTGGATGATCTCTCCAGGTCCCTTCCAATCCCTAGTGTTCTGCGATTCCGTGGAGATACCTATTACCCTATGCTTTTGTAAGTATCCCTCTCCATGGAAGAAGCTGTCCAGGGAGTCACCATCCCTGGAGGGGTTCAAAACCCTAGTAGATGTGGCCCTATGGAACATGATTTACTAGGCAAGGTTGGGTTGATAGTTGGACTGGATAATCTTGTAGGTCACTTCCAACCTTAGTGCTTTTCAGAGACAAGTAATTCCTCCAAGACTGTCCACTCTAGTGTTTGCAGCACTGTCCCTCAGGAAAAAAAGTATCAGGAAAACTTTACTCTGAGAACTTGACCACAAATTTCACAGAATTATTGAGGCTGGAAAAGGCCTCTAAGATCACAGAACATTAGGGAACATGGCCTGGCAGGGTTTAAATCATCCAGCCCGTGACCTGACATCACAAATTTCCTCCAACATCAGCCAGTGTTTGTGCTTTGTTTCTTACCTTTCATCTTCCTCTGTTGGTTTACTGTCCCCCAAGTGTCCATTAACCAAGTAAAAATCACTTTTTCTAAAAGACTCTGTTTTTCTAACCACAGGGTTGTTTTTCTCAGACACTGAAGTGTTTACCACTCAAACCTGCTTTTGTCTTGCTGCATAATCTGGAGAATTAGCCTCGTCTCAAAACACTCTTGAAAGCCCAAAGAATTTGTTTATCTTATGTTTTGCAGGGGACGTGACACTTCTCAGCCCACTGGAATCCAAGTCACACCTGCACAGAGATATCTCAAGGTTAAAAAAAATCACCTGTGAAATGACAGTCTTTAGGAAACCTCAGCTGCACAAGAATGGCAGCAACATGTTACTGAGCAAGAAGACTGAACTACTTCCACATGAGAAGATCCCTAAAGATTCTATGATATTTCTGCGATCACAGAATCATGAAATCATTCTGATTGGAAAAGACCCCTGGGATCAACCATCCAACCCTACTCTATAAGTTCACCTCTAAACCAGATCCAACCATCCTAAACCAATCATGTCCAACCGTCAACCCTACATTGCACATTCACCCCTAAACCAGAACCCTCACTGGGAAGAAAGTCCTTCTAACTTTGATGTGGAACCTCCTCTGTTCCAGCTCACACCCATTGCCCCTTGTCCTATCACTAGAGGACACTGAGCAGAGCCTGGCTCCATCCTCCTGACACCCACCCTTCACATATTGATCAATATTCATGGGGGTCACCCCTCAGTCTCCTTTCTTCCAAGCTCAAGAGATCCAGGTCCCCAGACCTTCCTCATCAGGGAGGTGCTCCACTCCCTTCAAGGAAAGGAATCCAACAGAAATTCCTTTACAGCTGTGGAGACCAGGCGAGCAGCCAGCAAATCAGTGTTTTAGCTAAATTTGTTAGTCGTGCCATCAAGTTTGTAGCTACAAGGCCCATTGGGAAGAACTCAGGTGATAGGCAGGGAAGAAAATAAGTTAGTTGTGTCTTTTCATCATCATGGATTCATGAGTTGGAGCCATGAACTCCTGGGCTGTAGTCTTGGTTGTATCAGTATGATACTGAGCAGATAAAGGACATTATGCTTGTTCTCCCATTAGAAAAACCAGTCAGCCAATGCAGGCTGTCTAAATTAAAAGCAGACCTCATTAAGGAATAGATTAGAATAGCACATGACGTGTCTGGCAAAGAGATTTCCGGTAGAGGGTTTAAACGAAGGGTTACCTTTGTAATCAACTAATACCATTGCATAAAAGAATGTCCTTAAAAAGCAAGGACTACAATAGAAAGTGAATAAAAGTCAGAAAATGACAGAATTAAGACTTAACTCCATCCCATTTCTATTACACATTGGGATCTGCTCCCCAGCAATAACTTGATTTTTCCTTTCGTTCCTAGGAGTGTGAATTAGAAAACAAAAACGGTAGAGTCACATAATCATCCTGGCTGGAAGGGACCTCCAGGATTAGCAGGTCCAGCCCTCAGCCCAACAGCTCCCTAACTGCTATACCATGGCCTCAAGCGCTCCAGCTACTCTGTTTTTAAACACCTCCAGGAATGGGGACTCCACCACCTCCCTGGGCAGCCTGTTCCAGTGCCCAGCCACTCTCTCAGGAAACAACTTCTCCCTAAGATCCAATCTAAACCTCCCCTGATGCTACTGGAGGCCATTTCCCTCATCCTCTCATTAGGAATTTGGGAGAAGAGACCAGCAGCAGCCTCACTACAACCTCCACCTCCCACTCATCATTAGTGGCTCCACAACTAACTGGCTCCTGACTATTCCAAGACATCATGAAATCAGAATTTTACTGGCTTTCTTGATCACTCTTTTCCCTCTGTATTTTTTTATTCTATTTTTAAAGCACAAGTAAATTTTACAAGGAAGATATCTGCGTCTTTAAGGGCCCAGAGAGGTTTAAAATATATCCAGTGTACGGCCATGTTAATTATCCCCATTTTCCTGGCTGAAATATAAGGTTGTGGTTGCTTTTTAATGTACTCCTAAATGCAGTGTGCTTAAGCACTAGAGCAGCAATTCTCTTCCACTGTAAAGGAGATGGGAAGATGCATTTTTGTAAATCACTTACAATTTCGTTTGATTAAACCCTCTTTTATTCCTGTAGTTAACCACCATTTCAAGTGTCTGTTCCGGGACAAGGAAAAGCAAAACTGAGAGGTGAACAAAGGAGATGGTGCAGGGAACAAAGGAAACAAGTGACTAGAAAAAAGTCTCTCCGGAGGACTACAGTCCCTTGGATTCTTCTTCCTGTTTCTTGTCTTTGCAGCAGGTGGCTCTTACAGAGCTAGCTACACATTTAATCACAGAACATTAGGGATTTGAAGGGACCTGGAAAAATAATCTAGTCCTATCCCCCTGACACAGCAAGATCCCCTAGGATCCAATTGCACAGGAACAGGTCCAGGTGGGTTTAAATGTCTCCAGAGAGGGAGACTCCACAACCCCCCTGGGCAGCCCCTTCCAGGGCTCTGGCACCCTCACCAGGAAGAAGTAGTTCCTTCTCAGATTGATGTGGAACCTCCTCTGTTCCAGCTCACACCCATTGCCCCTTGTGCTATCACTAGATGACATTAAGAAGAGCCTGGCTCCATCCTCCTGACACCCACCCTTCACACAGACCAGACCAGGGCACTAAGGGCCACAGCCAGGCTGTCCTTAAACATCTCCAGGGATGGCGACTCCACCACTGCCCTAGGCAGTCCAGTCCAGGCTCTAAGCACCCTTTCCATCAGGAAGGGCTTCCTATCATCCAGCCTAACCCTCCCCTGGTGCTGCTTCAGGCCCTGCCATCTCATCCTGGTGCTAGTTGTCTGGGATAAGAGCCTAACTCCCACCTGACTACAATCTCCTTTCAGTGAGTTAGAAAAAGGGAGAAGGTCCCCCCTGAGTCTCCTCTTCTTCAGGCTAAACACCCCCAGCTCCCTCAGCCTCTCCTCATCAGACTTTCCAGTCCTTTTCCCAGCCTCATTGCTCCTCTGGACCCACTCCAGCCCCTCCATCTCTTTCTTGAAGTGAGGGCTCAGCACTGCCCCCAGTACTCAAGGGGAGGCCTCCCCAGTGCCCAGTACAGGGGGAGAATGATAGCCTTAACTGTGCTGTCCACACTAATGCAGATCCAAACCAGGATGCCACTAGCCTTTTGGGCCACCTGAGCACCCCGCTGGCTCCTGTTCAGCCAGTTATCCACCAGTACTGCCAGGTACCTCTCTGTCTTTGGCAAAACACAACCCAACTGGAGTTCTGAGCAATTTAAAAGTCCTGCAAGTACAGTGACTGATCCTGGTCTCCTCAAATGACTTCAGACTTTGTTTAGGCTTTGCTGGGATGCACAGTGCAAACTCAGCTTTGCCAGGAGTTTGGAGAGGACCCAAACATTGTGATTTTTGTTTTTTCCAAACCAAAGCAGTTCACAAACAGAACGTTTATCCTCAGCTGGTGATTTTAATAAGGCTTACAGGTACAAAGACTTGCTGTGCCGAAGATAGCCCCTAAATGCATAATCCCTGCTGAGCGAGCTGGTCTGGGGAGGCTGCTGCCCAGGCTGGGGCTCTCAGCAGGCTGCAATTTAAACACAGGGAGGGGGTCAGGCCCTCTTTGTGCTCCAAAGAGCTTAGAAGTGCAAAGCCAGTGAGCTATCCTGGCTCCTGTTAAAGCCATCTGCTTGACTGGCATTCTACTCTTCCTCTTACAAAACATCAGGGATTGGAAGGGACCTTGAAAGATCATCCACTCCAATCCCCCTGCCACAGCAGGGTCCCCTAGATCCAGTCACACAGGAACATGGCAAGGCGGGTTTTAAACATCTCCAGAGAAGGAGACTCCACAACCCCC
>JAOXOE010032107.1:0-11340 GCA_028565055.1 Phoeniculus purpureus
CACTGGGAAGAAGTTCCTTCTCATATTGATGTGGAACCTCCTGTGTTCCAGCTTACACCCATTGCCCCTTGTCCTATAATTAGATGCCACTGAGAAAAGCCTGGCTCCATCCTCCTGACAACCACCCTTCACATGTTTATAAACATTAGTGAGGTCACCCTTCAGTCTCCTTTTTTCCAAGCTAAAGACACCCAGCTCCCTCAGCCTTTCTTCGCAAGGGAGGTATTCTATTCCCTTCGTCATCTTTGTGGCCCTGCACTGGACTCTCTCCAGCAGTTCCGTGTCTTTCTTGAACTGAGAGGCTGAGAACTGGACACAATACTTCAGATGCCATCTCACCAGGGCAGAGGAGAGGCATCTGCATTGTCAGATGATCCAAGGGACTGAGAGGAGTGAGAAGCCCAACATTGCTTAATATAAAGCCTTAGGAAATTTGTAATTGAAAATTGTAATGGACTTCACACAATTATATCCCTGATTTTCATAATATTTTTATGGTAATCCCCAGCAAAAATTTTAAATCTTCTCTTCTGCTTTTTGCTTTCTTGTTGTAAAGACAGAATATTAAAAATCTTTGTGTTATTCCCTTGCCTGATTGTGTACTACAGAGATGAAATTGTACAAATATTATGTGCTGGGATAATTCAACCCTGGACGCATCAGTCACCTTGCTATTTAAATGCTGGATAGCTGCCAAACAAACAAAAATAATTCATTTCCTATCACATTAGAGCGAATACTTTGATGAAATAGGGAAAAGCAACATGACATTATTGATACAGCTCTGCCAAACTCTGCAACTTTTAGCAAAGTGGTTTAACTCTTTTGCAAGGCTTTACTTGGTATTGAGAGGAGGCCAAAATCTGTATGTACCTTATGGATGCAGGGCAGTTCCAACAATCTGGAAACTGCTTCAGGGTCAGCAGTGACATACAAAAAAAAGTCAAAATATTTAATTTATTTATTTGATTTTTTTTGATGTTTGAGTCCTGTTGTTTTCCAAGCTTTGTAAAGACTGAAGTGGACAAATGCACCGAAGGCTTGAGGGATATGGACAGGAAACAATATGCCTAGATGAATTCTTCTTCAGTTTCTTCCTCACCTCTGTTCTAAAACTTACAAGAAGAAAGATCCCTTACAGTATTTGCTATATGTCCCTTTATTTAGAAGTAAAATCTACTATTTCTTTTTTTTTTCCTTCTCTTTATTCTCATCTTAACCGCTTTTGATTTTGTTGTTGGTGAGGTGTGAATGAAAAACTTCCTTACGCTGAGTTTTAACTAATTCTGGACTAAAATTGGGAGTTCTTAAAAGAAAAGTAACTCTGTATCTCTCAATGAAGTGGTTATTCTGGGAAAGGTATCAGATTCCAGGAAAGGCTTTAAATGCTACTTCACTAAGTTCCTGTGCAGGCTTATAGCCAAGCTGTGCTCAAGAATTACACCATGAGATAGGCAGTACAGGTATGGTTCTAAATTCAGACTCTAATAGGAGACCCTTTCCCCATTAAATACCTCCATAAGGGATGTTAGGAACTCTTAGACATTGTTTATAAAACACAGGTCCCTGGAGGACAGATGACAAAGCACATACTAGTGTCTACATTTAACAGCTTCCCTTTCCTCTTGCTTGGCTGCCCTTCTCTGCCAGGCTGGCTGCCAGGGAGACAAAAGCGAGGCAAAGCATTGTGTTCTTGAGTTTCGGACAACAAACCCATTTTGTCTGATTTTGTGGTTGTTTTCCTTTCTGCTTGGCTGCTTCAGTCTGATGAGACTTGACGCAAACAAAGATGGAAAGATGCATCTGGACTGGCCTGAATTCTTGCTTTTGTTGCATTGTTCCAAGTACTGTCTGCCATCTTGCCAGCATCAACTGGCTTCAGGATGTCTAAGACGTAGGCTCATGGTCTCCTTAGGATGACAGTAGAGTCTGAGCATGGGGGAAGTCTTTACTCCACCTCACTTTGATATCAGTTCAGCTCTTTAACTCAGCAGACTGAGAAAAAACTGTACCTCTCCAAAGCATTTATAGTAAACCTCAGCAGCTGGGGGATGAGAAATATTTGTGCTCAGCAGTTATTCTCACACTTTACACATGCTGAGCCTGAAACAATTTCCATTCCTTGAAAGACTGGCATTGCTCTACCACGTAGAAACTGCATCTTCGTATTTGTCAAGTTAGTCTTGCAGGGTTGAAACAGAGAAGGTGAAACACCGACTTGTGCTTAGAAGACAATCTTCATTCTGCCCAGTTTGAGTAGTCCTTGAAAATGTCTTTCTCAGTGATTGAAGTGGTGGGTGAACAGAAGTGAATGTTAGTAGACCAGCCATTGAAGAACTGCTGGAGAGGCTAGTGGGTTTAAGCTGGGATTTTTTTCTTTGTCTACTTGTAAGTTTTTATGCTGGAAGACCTCTTGTGTCTCCTTGTTCCTAGGCTTGCTGTATTTTCAGAATGTGCTTTGTGAACATGCCCTGAGGGGCTCTCAAATTCAAACCACTTTTTTTTTTTTCCTGGAAGGAGGAAGTAAGAAAACTGAATTCAAATCTCAAGAGAAAGAAAAAAGGGTTTACATAAAATGAGTGGCAAAAAATCTGTAGGTGTGTTAGAAACTGCAAGGTAAAGTAACTCCCTCCTCAGGTGAATTCCTGAAAGTGTGATGCTGCTGATTTCAATAGATTATATCTACTATGATGCAGAAAGCTGTGCAAAGTTACAGCACTGGTAAATAATTGTGAAAGCCTATCTGGAATTGTGGAATTCTCAACAGGCTGAGGGAATTAGAGGTGTTCAGCCTGGAAAAGAGAAGGCTCCTGTGGGATCTTACAGCAGCCTTCCAGTATCTGAAGAGGCTAGAGGAAAGATGGAGAGGCACTTTTTAGGAGGAACTGTCATGTTAGCACAAGGGGGATGAATTCAAGCTGAAAGAGGAGATATTTAGAGATTTAGATTACATTTTAGGAAGAAATTATTGATTGTGAGTATGGTGAGGCGCTGGAACAAGTTTCCCAGGGAGAGTGTGACTCCTCCATCCCTGGAAGTATCCAAGGTCAGGCTGGGTGGGACTCTGGGCAACCAGGTCTAGTGAGAGATGTCCCTGGCCATGGCAGAGGGTTGAATCTAGGTTATGTCTGAGCTTGCTTCCAACAGATGACATTCTGTGAGTCTATGAAACCTGCTAATAATTGGAGGATTCTGGTTATTTGAATCAACATATTTCAGCAATTTCAGAGAACAATAGGAAAAAGATTGTATGACTTGAGCAAAAACAAGTGTGTGCTAGAAGTGATTAAGAGTATACCAAGCTTTAAAGTAAGAATGGAAAAATGAGATGGATATAATTAAAGGAGCTGGGTTTAAACATGTCTGAAGAATACAAGTAGGGCTTTGTCCTTGTAGTCTGTGTTACATTATGCAAGAAAAGGGAATGCAAAACACTCAAGCTTTATTTAAAGACTTCAGGAAATGTTTTTCATAGGTAAGGCCGTTTGAAGATCCTGACCTCTACTTGCAAATAAGACCCGAAGAAAAATCTGCAGAGAAAGCAGTAGTTACACAATATACGTTAAGACTGACTTCACTACCAAAAGTTTATCTCCTTTTTTATCTTTTTTTCTTTTTAAGACTGATTAAAACAGCCACTCTAGAGTCAAGTAATTTGGTTAGGCTTTCCTCAGGAACAGGTAGACAGCAGTGTTGAATTTAATCAGCCATAGTGAAGTGCATCCTCTTGTCTCAAAACTCAGAGCTTAAAGTCTCATAGTCTTTTAGACTGTGAAACTCTTTCGATGGTAGTGAAGGGACCATACATTTCTTAATTAAAAAATAAAGAAGGACTTTAAAACAGTCATTCATGTGTAGTGTCGGTGTGTGGTATGTGATAGCCTTTGAGACTGCCGTGCCTTTGTCTAATCTCTCTGCAAAACCTTCTCCATATTCAGCTCCCTGCAGCTGCCTGACAGTTCTGATGGACACTGAGCTCTTATTGGTATGTAGTGTTTCTGCCAATCGGCTCATATCTATTGGTCATGGAAAAGTGTTTAATGAAGGAAGGGAATCCCATTTGAAGTGCTCAGGAAGTGGTGTTGTTTTGTGTATTTGGATCAGCATAAAGTGTTACAATGCAGTTCCAAAATGGCTGGGGAAAAAGAATAGACACTGTCGTTGGATCAGTGAAAAGTAAGGCAGGGAGTTAAAAAGTGAAGCTTTAAAAATAATCACAACCCCATTAAGTGCAGGTAAGAATATTCTTTTCTTCTTCTTTCAGTGTTGTAGAACCATGAGGCCAAGCCTTGTAAGAAATTCACTTAGACAAGGTATTAACTGAATCTTTGTGCATAGAAGCTCGTCTTGCAGACATTTAAGTACATTGAGATCCTATTTATGACCCAAGTATGACTTGAAGCATCATGGTAAGTCACAGAGATGTGCAGAGACAACTAAGTAGCCTTAAATCTGCTGTCACTCTACTGTCGATGTGGGGGCTCTCTTTTTAACATCCCTTTGCGTACAGTCCAACTCTGGCATGAGCTTATTAATAATAGAGTGAGGGGTACCAGCTGGTCTCATTCTGGGTCAAGGGATGGATTTTCTTGGGTTTACAAAATGCTATAGCTACCATTTAGTGTTTTATTTCCCATTTATATTTTTTCTGAATTCTGTATCGTGGAACTTTAGTCTGCCTGTGATTGGGAGAGGAGGAAGAGATCCTGAGGGGGCAAGTTTGGGAACCTTTTGGGGACATTTGCCTAAGCACCCGTGATTGTGATGTTAGCAGAAAAACAAGACACTGCCTCTGAGTTCGATACCTGGGCATGCAGAGCATTTACTGAAAGCCTTTTGGGTATTGAGTCATAATTTGAAATGGGAAACAAAATCTGACATTTAAGGAAAATAAAAGTTTGACATAGTTAATAGAAATTATTAGAATTGTAATCTCCCCGAGACACGTTAATTAAAACAACACAACAAATGGTGCCTCAGTGCAAGGTTTGACATGCACTGTGGCTTTAAGTTGTTTTTAATAAACATAGTAGACAGTAATATCAATTTAGGGGAAAAGATAAGCAAGAATAAAATTCAAATTTAAATGCAAAGGTTAGGGTAGAGCAGATGACTCATGCTTTATCTATACTGAAGTAATTATACAGCGAGAACTCAGAACACTGGCTTTGGACTTATAAAGAGCAAATCACCATAGTGAGATTTATCTTCTAGCTAATTTTATAGGCAATACAAAAGTTTTTAAAAACTGCTACTTGAAGGATGAGTATGAAAGGTCATTGCTTCTTCATTTCCTTCTTTTTTTTTCCCCGCTGAAGGACTCGACAATCATTCATGTTTACCACATCGTCTTACTTTTTCCTGACATTTCCTATTGAGGCTGTTGATTGCTTTCTAAACTTTTCAAATTACATTCACCTCTTTGTATATGATCTGCTAGAAATGTTTGCTGATATGTTTGTGGTGTAAGAGGCTGCAGGCATGATGATAACACATTCTCCAAGGAGATTTGCTAGATTACTGCTCTGTTTATTGTGCCTTAACTCACCTGTGAGCTTCCTCGGTGCTTGCTTGGACTAGTGGCTGGGTTTCCAGAAATGTTTGATCATAAAACAGAACAAAGACATTTTACTTATGAAGATTCCTGAGACCTTGATTGAAGCATTTTTAAAGTCTGATGCAAATAGATGTGAATTTGCAGAATGTTAGAAAGTCAGATTAGTGGGAGGCTATAAGGTGGTTTGCAGATGGCTGAAGTGCTGCACCAAAACATTAGAAGAGATGATTTGTGGTGTTTATGTTCCCCTCAAACACAGTTTCTCAATTTAAATGCATTTCTCCTTTTCCCCCCTCAAAATAGAGTTTAAAAAGTTATTGGTGTCTAGTCTGTTTTTTCTCTGCATTCAGAAAACCCAAATGATTAAATGCTGTAATGAAACACTTTGCAATCAGATTCTGCCTCTTTTGACTAAAGGAAGAAAAGATTCATTAACTCTGTGGAATGGAATAGATTTTCACCATTCTGGGGAAACAGTTCAGGAGTGCAGGTGGGAAGGTGAACTTTGGGGAGATGCCAAAGAGACCATCCTCCTTCCTTCTTTTTTGTTTTCCCCTCTTCTCCACATCCAGTTGCAGACCTGGGTGACAGGCAATGAAACTCAGTCATGGCCGGTAAGGACATAAGGACTAAATACTCTTCTGGGGAATTAGGACAAGGTTTGGTCTAGAATGTCTGAGTGTCTGCATGCTGTAGGGAATGGTTCTAAAAACACCTGAATTAGTTATAAGGCAAATGGGTGTATCTAACCTAATACTGTATGTCGTATCTACTGCTGTGGAAATAATTGGCTCCTTCAAACAGAATTAAGCATTTTTCTAGTTCTGTCCATCTTCAGAACCCCCAGAAACATTTGTCAGTGTTTTAATCCACTAAGCAGAATCTTTCCTCCCTCTAGCCTCTCATGGAATTGTATCTGTTTTCTTGGTAAATTGCTTTTCATGTTAAATTTTCAGTTCACTCTTCTGTTTTATATAAAGCTTAACAGAAACTTGTTTTTCTCAGTGGAATGCCGTGGTGGTGGTGTTCATAAACTGTTTCCATTCTCATTTTACCTAAGAGTCCATTTACCATGTCGCGGTACAAAGATGTGGGCAGCCTCCCTCGCTATGAGAGCTGGCAATCCGTCATCCTCAGTTCTGCTTCCGCCAAGTGGAGTAAAGCACCAGAAAATGCAGTACAGGGGCTAGAGGAAAGGTGAAACAATGTTCTTGCGGGGTGAATCAGTAGGCAAGGATGTGTCAAAGAAGTCAGATGATTTCTTCCCTGTGTTGTGATATTAAATTCTGTTTGTTCATAGCATTTCTGTAGGTGTTTTTGACGTTACAAGAGGAATGGATGGAATAATTTTGAAACGTTATTTGGAAACCTGAATTTTCAATGTGTCCACATGTATAGTATAAATACATATTTATGTGTATATTTACATATAAGACAAATATATAGATTTATTCAGACACACACACTGTTATATCCCTAATGTTTTACCTTTTTTTATCTGTATTGCTAAATAATCTGCACAATATCATAGAGAGTGCCTTTGTGATTTAATGCAAGAATAACACTGGTTCCTCTTACTTTGCAAAAGGTTTGTTTGGCTTTTTCTCATCAACATCCTATCTATACAATTTGAGATTCTGCAGATGGACCTAACCAAATGGTTCTTTGTTGAGCAGGGATGGGTCAGTTTAAAAAGCAGGACTCATCCAGCCAAGCAAAACCAATTGTACCTTTTTATCACACTGTATTTCACAGTCTGAATGCCTCAGCTTTGTTCCACACTAGCGCAGATGTTGTCCTGTGCTTTTGTTCAATGCAGATAGGCACTATGTGATATTTTACCTTATGCCGAGGTGCCGTAACTAATGGAGTAAGAACTTTCTCTTCCATAATTTGGCTGGAACCTTAGGCAAAGAATTTCTTGTTAAAGGAGTGGATAAAAGCAAGAAAAGTACTCTTGTGATTGAGTCTAGAGCGGTCAACAGAAAAGTACTGCCTAAAGTAAGCTCTGATTTACTGTATATCAGTAATAAACCATGCCATATATGCATCTGTATATATAATTTATATAGATATAAAACCATGCAATGAGAGGAGGGCTGGAAGAAGTCCTTAGGATACCTCTATTTAATCCTAGAGTGGGGAGATACGAGATAAAACTTCCTGCCTCTTAGCCTCAAAAAAGGCAGTGCTCTTAAATATCTTCCTTTAAGAAAAGAAGAAATTAGATTCGTTTGATTTTATTTTTTTTTTAAATAAAGGACTTCTACATCTAACGTCAGCAAATTGTCAGAGCTGGAAAATAAAATGTTAAAGATGTTGAAATTCTTTTAAAGAATTTCTGGTTTAATTTTTTTACTTTTAAGGGAAGAAATACAGTAATAAAAAGATTTATTGAAATTCAAAAACTGTTGTTTTAAAAACAAATCTGGCAGGGGGATTGGACTAGATGATCCCTAATGTTCTGTGATTGTGTAAAATAAATGGCAGCAGAGTAAGATGTGTTTTGTCAGAGAATCAGTTAAGAAAATAATCTCAGGCCAATAAATAATTCTGTAAAACCTAGAGAATAATAACTCCCAGACAGCAAGGCTTTCCAAAACTACAATGTGAAGTGACACTGTAGCCTTAACACAGTTTGACCCCTATAATTGCTTGAAGGTGCTTTGTACTACGTGAAGTAACCTTTCAGTTCTGAGGGAAAAAGATAAATACATGGAAAATGAAATTTAAAAGCTCCTGAAGTCTACTGTAGCATCAGGAAAATTTTGTGAGATTGTGGTTAATGACAGGTTTAATGATGATTAGTTGTGTTTCGGAAGAGACATTGCTGCTGGAATCAATAGAAACATGTTTCAGCATTCTAGGTCTTCTATTGCACCTTCCATACAACTTTGCTCAAGCAGTGAATGTGTCGATTAAAAAAACAAAAAGGAAATTATTACATGGTATAGCTTCCCACATTCAGCCTTGTTTTCTCTGAAGAGCCACTGTTACAATTTTAGATGAGGTTGTGGCAGATGGGCTCTGAGGCATGTCTGGCTGTGTGGAAGTTTAGGTAGTTGCTAAGACATCTTGAGCCCTGAAATGTTGGTGGGAGGATGATTTTGGAGAATTCTTGGCTTGCATAAACTATCACCTGTACTATGCCTTGAATAGTCTTTTGGGAGATCTGACAGCAAAATGATGACCTGGGCAAGGTACACAATCTTTTTATATGAATACTCCACTCAACATTAAAATGTGAAGGGCAGGAAGACTATTATAAAAATAATCATAGAATCGTTTAGATTGGAAAAGACCTTTAAGATCCAACTGTTAATCTAGCACAGCCAAGTCCACCACTTCTGCCAATGAGTGTCTGGGCTCCAGTCCTGAGAGAGGAAACAAGGAACGATATAGATACACAGAACTTCTGAAAACAAACTAGTCCTGGACTCAGTGTTGAGCAGATAGGAACCTCTTTTCCATGTTTTAAAGGTCAGTTTTGAAAGGTAACTACTGAGCGATTGAGTTCTGCTCCATCTCCTTGCCTTCTTCTCTCAGGAGGGGTCACAAAAATTCTGTTTGGCAACTTAAGAGGGAGATAATTTCATGAGATTGTGTTAAATGTTTATTTTTGATACCTTTGTTTCCCATTTTGGGGATTTGATCTCTCACCATTCTTTTAGTCAACAATTCAAGTTTGGTATTGAACAGTGATTACTGGAATAAACTTGGCTAGAGTAAGACGTACAGTTTCCATGAGAGGAAGGACAGCAGTGCAATGCAGATAAATCTATTAATTACATTAAATATTTCGAACGTCTGGGAGACATAGCAATGTGGGGACTCTTCTGGCACTGGGTAAAGAGTTTCAGCAAGGTCCGCTGTGTGGGGTGTTAAACAGTGCTGTTCAGCAAGAGATGAGCAGCAGAGAGGTATTTTCAAATATTACAATATCCCTTCAGCCAAGGGTATTGCTTGAAGATGCATTTACATCTGTATGGGGGACAGAGCTTGAGCGCCTTTGCCGGGTTTCTAGGGACAGTAATATCTGGCAGAGGGACAGACTGAGCAGCTGGAGAACAGGAACATCTTAAATCGCCACAGCTGTTTTCTTCAGTGCAGCTGAGCCAGAACTTCAGTCAATTCCCCATCAACTCAAACTGTAACAAGATAAATTGAAATAAAGCAAGGTTGCATTCAACAAAATCAAATTGCAAGCAGTTCAATTGAAAGAGTGTTCTCCTGTAGCTAAATCCTATGACACATTAGAGAGAGATAATTTAAAATAGAGTTACATGCTGGAGGACTTGATTTAGGAGTCTGGATTAAGAAAAACAACAAAAATAATCTCTTTTTGCCTGAGATTATATTATACTGAGTGAGGCTTGGAAAAAAGCTTCATCATAATTTAAACAGCTTCCAGGGAAAACTGAAAAAGGGATCTAGTGCTTTTTTTTAGTCATGAGTCTAAATTGCCAGCATAATTGATAACTGGGTAGAATAAACTATTTACTTCAGTACGGTCAGTCCAGATTCTGGTTTGGGGCTGGTATGAAAAGTAGGGCTTGTGAACAAAGGAGAAGTGGCAAAGTAGCAGTCCTGTGTGATGCGCAACTATGCCTTGGAAGTTCTGGGTAGAGGTAGAAAGCTCTGCACAGAAAGCCAGCCCTAAGGACAGTAAGAAGTGCAGATCAGATTCTATACTTCTTAGTACAGAGATGGAGCCATCCATTGATTTTTTTTTTTTTCTGGATTTTTTTTTTTATTTTTTATGATAAGTATTAAAAAAGTAAAATCAAAGTGATATTAGGAAAGGTGAAGCGACTGTTAGGACATGTCAATGCCTTATTCCAATTGCTGTAATTTAAAACCCACCTGGATATGTTCCTGTGTGACTTGGTCTAGGTGATCCTGCTGTGGCAGGGAGATTGGACTAGATGATCTTCCGATGTCCCTTCCTCATGTTCTGCCATTCAAAATGTATTTTCCTGACATGTGTGGATTCATTCAGAAGTCTAAGTGCACATTCATAGGGACAGAACCATATACCATACAAACACAGGCAGAGGAAGTTAGTTCAGGGTTTCTTGAAAGCACAAATGTAGCCTGACAGGTATTCCAGGTGAAACCAAGGACCAAGTCATGCTGGAAAATGTTCACATTTCTGTTACTAAGTCACTATCTATAAACATTCTGCTTCAAATAATGAAAGAAATATTCAGTAATATTCATGAAGTCTGGGATTTGCAGACACCTCTAAAGGAGGTTACTCCCAAAGCAAATCCCATCCAAAAATGTAAATATCCATCTCCAGCAGAATGGAAAATATTGTGCATTGGAGTTTAGCCACTGACCTCATGAGGCTTTCGTGTTATGCTCAAAATCCACACAGAACTACTCGCCCCTGCCAATCACTGCATTAAGGGTGCTGATGTTCAGTATGAAATGCAAAATGCACAACCCTAGATAACCTAATGTCTCCACTTCAAATATTGAAACAAACAGATTTTTTTTAAGAATATGGGCTAAATGTTACCTGAACAGAACTATGGGCTGACCTGAAGAGAGTAAACACATCATGAGAAAGACATCATTTTGAGCACTGCATTGACACAGTCTTCATTTTGCAGTTCACAGAATCACAGAACATTAGGGATTGGAAGGGACCTCGAAAGATCATCTAATGCAATCCTCCTGCCACAGCAGTATCACCTAGATCACAGGAACATATCCAGGCAGGTTTTAAACATCTCCAGAGAAGGAGACTCCACAGCCTCCCTGGGCAGCCTGTTCCA
>JAOXOE010032108.1:0-11340 GCA_028565055.1 Phoeniculus purpureus
GGACATGAGGAACAAATTCTTTCCTGTGAGGGTGGTGAGATGCTGGAACAGGTTGCCCAAGGAAGTTGTGGCTGCTCCATCCCTGCAAGTGTTCAAGGCCAGGATGGCTGAAGCCCTGAGTAACCCGATCTAGTGAAGGTGTCCCTGCCTATGCACGGGGGTTGTAACTAGATGATCTTTGAGGTCCCTTCCATTCTATGTGTTTCACTGGAAGTGCTTCCACAGCTGTTGGGGAACCTTCCTCAGCTGAAGCAGCAGAACTGCACTTTAAAATTCAAATAAAATAGCTCACAATATTGCTAGGAAACACTCCTTACAACCTTGACCATTTTTCCTTTAGCTGGCAATGCATTTGGTGTCTCTCCTGTTCATGGCTTCCAGGCTGGTTAGAAAGGAAGTTTGGGTATCTGGGTTGCAAGTCATTTGGCACCCTTAGGAATTGTGGGCTGTTTCTTATTTACTAATAATAGATCAATCAATAAATATGTATGCCTCCAGACAATTACAAAAGCCTACGACAAGTTGGCTAAACTATGAAGGGGCATTCCAGTCATAACCTGTCAGCCTCACCTAAGTAAATATTTGTTAGCCCTTCCTTGAGATGGATGCAGTCATTGCCATCCCATCAAAGGCATTCCAGTAAAGCGTCTGTTACCCAAACATTGCCTCATAATCTTTGATAGGTAGTTCTACCAGTCACTAGGGAATAGCCAAGTACTGCCATTCCCCCTTCGCATAACTGAGACTGACCAACTCCTGTGAGGGCAGAGGCAGCTCATGGTAAAAGCAAGTAATTCTATCTGTGTTTCTGAGGACTTGCTTTGCTCCCCCAGAAGCATGTTTTTCTTTTCAAACCCTTCAATATCTTTTTTAATGGAAAAATGCCAATATCCAACTGTAAACAGACTGGGTTTTACAGATTTCTTGTATCTCTCCCTAGAATCCAATACCAAACGGAGTGTATACTGATATGTATGAAAAACATGAAGATGAAGTGATAAAAAACCCACTCTGATTTAATTAGTTTAGCCACTTCTGAAAAAATAAAAATGATGCAATGGTGAGTCAGCTGCTAACATTACTAAAATTATTCACCTTCCAAGAGCCTTTTACACAACTAATGGTGCTAAATTCACTGCTCTGAGATCCAACAGGAAAAACTGGAAATGGTGACTTACTCTTGTGCTCAGGTTACCTAAAAGGTAACACTAGGATTGATCTTCTTACCTCTTACCCCTCTCCATACTGATAACTACACTGGTTTGTCTATCCACTGTCTTTCAGCTTGGTTAGGCCAACAAAACGTTTTGCTGATGACAGTGCATCTCCTTTACATTCAGCCTGATTTTTACCATCTGATTGTGTTCATGTGTGTGATAGGTAAATCCCAACCAATTGTCTCTCACTCATTCAGGGCGAGACAGTAACCATCCGCCAGATGAAGCAAGCAAACCATGCAGAGGTGACAAAGGCTTTTGCACCCTCTTACTCTCTTCACAATCCACTGCAGCTCCTGCAGCACACTTGATGTTCCTTTCTGCCTGTACCTGGATTAAAGACTTCAGCCAGGTTTCCCTAACAAATAAACATCATAATGGCCTTTTCTTTCCACCATATGTCACCTGGGGCCTTTCTCCATAGGCTTGCACCTGGAGCTAGCCCCAGGGCACATGTACACAGCTTGGGAGTGGATCAAGGCAGCACTCACCGCCTTCTAAAGCATCTGCTCTCTTCCTATTTTTTTCTGCAGACAAATGAAAACACTTTTCATGTGTCCTAGGCAACCCAGGAACTAGATATGAGAGATATCCAAGTCTTTGTAACTAGCAGCAATTCACCCTGAAACACTGGCTTCTGCTGCTCCAGAAGCACAAGCCTTGTCCTATTTGCAGCACAAGGCTACATCTGGCAGTCCTATCAAAGCAGTGCTCTCTCTTCTGCAACCCAGCACAGTGCTCAAACCAAAGCTCTCCAGGGAAAGATCCATTTACTCAGATTAACATGTTATTTACTCATCCTTGGTCTTTTCCTTTCCATCCCCCCACCACAAGTGTAGTCGCATGTAACGCCTCTGTATCCTGTTACGATGCAATGCCTTGTTACTGCAGCAATCAGAGATCAAATAAAAAATACTTAGCAACTATAATGCAACAGCCAAACACTATGATGGTCAGTGACATTTTCCCCAAAATAAAACTATACTATTTGGCTACCTTGACTCCTGACACATAGCACCAACCTGATATATCAAGAAAGTTCAGAACACTTCAACCACACTAGATGGGACAAACCCTCTCTCTTTAATAGAGAAAGGAGTAACCAGTTAATTCCAAAGACTATGTTTTCAGGTCAGATACAGATTTGGCTTTTATGGAAAAGAGACCTAATGCCAGCTGACACAGGCTAGAGCCAGTTCCCTGATTTGAGTGGGCTTTGGATTTAGCCTCCCTCTTCTAGGCCAGAGGAAAAGACAAAATGGCTTTCTAAAGGAGTGATGTCTCTTGCCATCATGTAATACCCGAACAAGCACATTGGTGCTTTTGTCAAAAGGAACACCACAAATAAGCGCAAAGATCTGCTGGACTCTACACAGTACAATAAAGCAATCAGTGCCACAAGAATTCATGGTAAAAGGCACCTAAGAACAGCTTCATTTCCTGCAGTCCACAAATAGGAAGCTAAAGTACAGAGAGGTTTGGGGGGTAGCTTTCTTCCTAAGTTCTTAACATTGAGACCTTAAAAAAATGCTTTAAAAATCTGTTGTTCTCATTATTACCTGTTTGTGCACAAACATCCCCAAGAGATAGCCACAGTTAGTTTTACTGATAATTCATTTATAATGATATTTAATCATTTTTCATGTCTTTGCAATAGGGGACTAGCAGAGCCCCATAGCAACATCAGAAATGACCATTCTGATATAGCCTGGCCTTTTTACAAGCAGTCCTCTTAGAAATTATGTGCAAGATTATTCTGGAAAGTAAACTCACCACACTTCTTTGCACAAAAGAAAATCCACACTGGTGTACAGTTGGAGATATGATAGGTTAAACTGTGATATTTCCATTCTCTGTCTCTCACAAAAAACACTAAGAATTGTATGAAAGTATAAAAGAAGTTCTGGGATGCTTTATCTTTTTAGATGTCTGTAGGGAATACACCTATAATAAACGAAACTGGACTCTACCACAACTCCTCACAGCAAGCCTGAAACCACTTTCACCAGTAATAAAAAAAAGTACACTTTACAAAGACAGCTTAACTATGAGCATATTGGCTAGTATGGCATCTGAAATCTAACTGTGTCATTGTAGATTGAGTCATTTTCTTTCTCCACTTAGGTGTTAAGAAACAGCACACACAAACACACAACTGTGAGAAGTGAAGGGGGGGCAGTGGGTGCAGAGAAGCAGCAACATGTTCTGAACAAGCCACAATGATTCAGAAACACAGCCTGACCTTGCCATTCACCTCCCCTGGCATCATAGAAAATGCTGGACTGGGACAGGTTAAAATGGCAAATTTTTCAGCTTTAGGCATCTGAAAATATTTGAGAAAATTTTTCCTGTCATCTGGAAGCATTATAAAAGCACCTGTAGAGAAGCAACTCCAGATAATAGCAGCAGATCTTTGTGATTTGTTAAGCATGCATTTCCGTTATGATTTTTAATTACATGTCAGAGAAATTAAACTGCTGGCTGGGAAGGCAAGTCAGCAACGTACGGCTTTGACACAGACACTCTGAACAACGCTTGACAGGTCCCTTAACCTTCCTCAGTCTCAATTTACCCAGTCAGGAGGCAGGGACAGTGACATTTTGCTGTGTAACAGGAGTTGCTTATTAGATGTTCATTAAAGACAAAAGATTTGAACAGCAGATGTTCAGGTGGTTTCTTAAGTTTTACTATTTCTCAACGCTCTCCCTCAAGTACTCCTCTTAGTGGAAAAGATGACTGAAAAACCTCCAGCAAGCAGATACTGCTATAGCTCTTAAGTAAAAGCAGAGTGTAGTTGTTAGGATGATGTAAGCACTACAGGACATCAGTACAAAGACACTGATGAAGAAGCCCCTTTTCCTTTCCACCCCCTCTTTTCAGGGCACATTATGTTTTCTTCAAGTAATTCCAAAAGGCATTTTCCTTACTCACTAGGCCAACACAGTTCAGTAGACAAATGCAGTTTGTCATTTCTGCAGGACTCTTGTTTATGTGGTTCAGAAAAAAATTGTTCTAGTCAGCTCCAGTACAAGTTATTTTTTCCTCTTCCTTTTCGACTTTTAGTCTACAGGAAGAACTACTAGACTCCAAGGACCTAGATTAATCCCTCAACAACTCAGGAATTCAAAGCAAGGACTGGTTCACACAGATGCTGTGAGCACCTCCCAGTGAAACTATGTTTGCCTCATAATCAAGACATACCAGTATTGAAACCCTAGAAAACAGCCCCTACCATCTCATCAGTGTGCAGGACCTGCACTCCAGACCACAGAAAGATTACTACATGATAGAACCAAAAAATGAGAGCTGCTGATTCTCAGCTAGAAAGAATCATTCCTCTCAGCTCCCTTTCTTGCTCTGATTATTTGACACTTCTACTCATCCTGGTCTCTAGCTGCTGCTGCTTCAGATATTTAGGAAGCCTGTCCTGCTGAGAGGATTATACATTCCACACTCAGCTATTTTTTCTTGATTTGCTGAGATGCTTGATGCTGGGCTATTGAAAACTCCCTTATAACAGTGTCTGGGCAAACTCAAAGGGAGCTTGGAAGTGCACCCGCTTCCTCAGTGGGATTTTTCCTGGAGCATTTTGAATAATGCCTTCTTATTTGGCTGATGTGGGTCTTTTCCAGTATTCTGCTCCAAGTCATTTGGTTTTTAAAAACAAACCGCTAAGCCAAATTATATAATTAATTTTCACTTGCTGCAGTCCTCTCTAGTGGACTTCTGTAGTTCTTCCCACCACTCCAGCATGAAGGCCTTTGGCAAGAGGAAGGCTTGCTAAAACCCACACACTTAAGAGATCTCCGTGTAGCTTTTGAAGATAATGCGGTCAGTAATAAAGACTGTTATGCTGTGACAAAGCAAGGGTAGCTCCAACAAAATTCACTTAGGAGAATGTTTTGCTGTCAACTATTGCCACCTATACATTTTGGGCTTTGGTTTACTTTTTTTCCTGGAAGAAATAGAGCTGGTTTTTCTCCAGCAAAAATTCACTGAGGATCATCATAGATGCATAGAATAACAAAATGGTAGAGGCTGGAAGTGATCTCTGGAGATCATCTTGTCCAACCTCCCTGCCAGAGCAGGATAACCTACAGGAGATCACACAGGGCTACATCCAGGTGGGTTCTGAAGTCTCCAGAGCAGGAAATTCCACAACCTCTCTGGGCAGCCTGTGCCAGGGCTGTTATGGTCACCATAAAGTTTTTCCTTATATTCAAATTGAATCTCCTGTGTTCTGGTTTCTGCTCATTGCTCCTTGTCCTAGTGCTGGGTACCACTAAGAAAAGCCTGGTTCTATGTTCCTGACATTTACCCTTTAGACATTAGACACAGATGCTTATAAGATAAATGCTCTTAGGCATTGATGAGATTCCCCCTCAGTCTCCTTTCCAGACTGAACTGCCCCACCTCTCTCAGCATCTCCTCATAAGGAGGATGCTCCAGCCCCCTGATCATCTCAGTGGCTCTGTGCTGGACTCTCTCCAGTAGCTCCCTGTCCCTATTGACCTGAGTAGCCCAGAACTGGATAGTCTTATAGAGTCTTATTCTACTTAGTCAGATGGAGATCAAATTATAAAGGCCTGTACTTCAGTTTACTTGAGATGTTATAGCAACTACAGTTTAAATTTTATTTATTTTTTTTATTTAAATACCCACACCCTGGACTTTTGCTCTGACTCTAGAATTTGGTTCCCCATTATACTCATAGAATATTCCTAGAATCAGCATAAGATCAGTTCAAGCATCACTGTAGCTCTTAGAAAAGTGCTGTCACCAGCGTACTCAGGCACCAGATGCAATTTTCATGTTATGTAGAAAAACATGTCTTCATAGAAGAGATCAACATGCAGCCCAAAGTGTTAAAAAGAATCAGGGAACAACACTTGGAGCAGATGAAGACACATTCCAACTTTTCTCTCTCTTTCAACCTTCCTCACCCCAAGACACATTCCAGATAGACATGTAAGGCAGAGCAGTTAATACAGACAGAGAGAGACTGACACGGCACTTATCTAAATGGGTATGGAGAGCCCAGGATACCCATTGCACTCTAACTGATAGCAACTTCAGAAGCTCCGAGTCAAAACCCACTTCACAAAGCCACAACAGCACATTTCACCTTTGCCAACAGACATTGTGTAAACTAGTTTATAGTACTGTGCCAAGGGTATATCACCCAGACTTTTCTATTTCAGCTGAAAGAAAACCTGCTATCAGATAAGCTAACATGATGAATGTTCCAAGGGCTGCACAAATAAGTAGAAAACCCAAGAGTTTCTCAACTGAACTCCATGTTTTTAAACTCCCAAGTTCAAATAGATTTTGCAAGTCTCAGTAGCATGTGTCTATGTTGGGATTAACCTGCCCATTATGAATTTCCTGAATATGCTGAATATTCAGAATGAGAGTCCTATTTGAGTCAGTGTTAAAAGCCAGTAAGGAAAAACTGCCATCCCTGTTAAGAAACAAAACCCCAAATGGTCTCTTTTCAGTGGTGCTATGGGATAGGATGAAGAGCAATGGGTGCAAGCTGGAGCACAGGATGTTCCACCTCAGCATCAGGAAAAACTGCTCTACTGTGAGGGTGACAGAGAGCTGAAACAGGCTGCCCAGAGGGGTTGTGGAGTCTCCCTTGGAGGCATTCAAAACCCACCTGGACATGTTCCTGTGCAACCTGTCATAGGTGACCCTGCTTTTGGTGGGGGAGCTAGACTAGATGACCTCCAGAGGTCCCTTCCAACCCCCAATATTCTGTGATTCTATGATTTGCAAGTTATGATCCTAAAAACCACCTTCATAAAGACAGCTTTTCGAACATTCACTAATTTTTTTATGAAAGCATCATGACTTCAGAAAAAGTACAATATGGGAATGAGGCCTTGTACCACCTATTCATTTGTCCTCATTTTTCCAGCAATAAAAGGAAAGAACTTAAGATTCTATTGTCATAAATACTGTATACAGATATTGTCACAACAAAGCACACAAACAACTCCAGAGTCCTCTGCTCATGGAAGGAAAATAGAGCCCACTATCACTCACTCATCCAAAGAGCTACAGAGAATAAAAACTGATGTAATTATTTTTGTTTTAAATCCAAACTTCTGAGATAAAACTATGTTAACATCTCCTGAGCACCATCCCCCCCACTTCTGCCTTCCTTTGTATGGGCTTTGTACAATCCATCCATCATTGCTTGTGCAGTCACATTCTTTTGACAGAGGAAAAAATCTCTGTGACAAAACAGACAAGTTACTGGTTGGTAAAACATGAGTGATATGTTAAACAGATCGAGGAATGCACCGAGAAATTCTAATCTCCCTCTCATGCATTTCACACTATGCTTAAAAAGCAAGTTGGGTTTCTCTACGTCACAGCCTTGTTGAACCTTAGTAATTACAGTACCTTTTAAAAGCAGTGAAGGGTGAATGAACAAAAGATCTGTTGCTACAGCTCTGTTCAGATAAGCATTAAAATTTGACATTTCTAGTCAGCAATTTTCAATTCCTGTAGACTTTCTAGTTGGTAGAAGTATTGCAACACATAGACTTTCTGCCAGCAGTTGAAGTATTTTATGATTTTTTTGCCAAGTTGAAAAGCAGATAATGCTTTTTACCCAAAATTAGAAAGATAAATTGAACTAGGTCTTTATAAATAAAAAGAAAGCTAATAAAGGTGCTTAGCAGAATATGATCTGTATGATTTTTTTGGAAAAAAAAGAGAAGGCCACCCCATAGGGCTTCCAGTGATTTGAACTAGCTCACCAAGGCCTACTTAACTGCTGAGATACACTAAGTTCCTGCACAGTCAGGGAAAACCAAGCACAGGCTCTTAGAATTGACAGTCTGTAAGACATTTACACCAGGGAGTTAAAACAAAACAGAAAATAAGCCACAGCTGTAGGTTGGCTAAGACTTCAACAAACACATGGAAAAATCAGAAAGCAACAATGAGAGATGAAGTACTACATGCAACTTTGCAAACCATAGTGCCATTCTCAAAACTCTGACCGTATTCTGCAGGGGAAATCATTATGGTTATAGACTTACAAGAAAGCAACAATTGTAAACGGGTAGGAACAATTCCTTTGAAATCATAAAGGAAATCAAGTGCAAAACAAGGAGCCAGTAGCCAGTAGATTAAGTATTGAGCATAAACAGCTTCCCAAAAGCAGACACAAAATCTGCCAAGTTTTTTCACATTTATTGAACTGAGAGTAGCATAACCCAGCCTAGAAAGAAAAAAATGATGGAGAACAGTATAGTTACATAGTGAAAGGCTCAAACTCCCAGTGAGACACTTTCAGTTCAGATACCACCTGCAACACCTAACATGGCCAAGTGCAGGGTCCTACACTTTGGCCACAATAACCCTCTGCAGCTATAGACTGGGCTGGAGAGCAGCCTGGCAGAGAGTTAAGTCCAAACCTACCCTGCTGTAGTTTGAACCCGTTCCCTCTTTCCTATCACTAACTGCGAGAAGAGACAAGAACTCACCTCTCTGCAGTGTCCTTTCAGGTAGTTGTAGAAAGCAATGAGGTCTCAGCCTCCTCTTCTTCAAACTAAACAGCCCCAGCTCTTTCAGTTGCTCCTCATAAGACTTATTCTCCAGGCCCTTCATCAGCTTCATTGCCTTCTTCTGCACTCCTCTTTTTTTGTATTGAGGTGCCCAGAACTGGACACAATACTCAAGGTGTGGCCCCACCAGTGCCAAATACAGGGAGACAATCACCTCCCTGCTCTTGCTGGTCACACTATTTTTAACACAGGCCAGGATGTCATTGGCTTTCTTGACCACCTGGTCACACTGCTGGCTCATATTTAGCTTGATAACCTGTTGATTAGAACCTCCAGGTCCCTTTTCTGATGAAAGACTGTATGCTGTTTTAGACTGATTTGGTTTGTTTTATGAAAACACAACATATCATGACGGATTTTTCTGACCAGTGTGAGTGTAATAAATTACAGAAAATTAACAGAACACTAGAAGATCTTCAAATACTACACTAACAAGACAGGAGCTTTTTTTGTGTTACCCACGAGCAGTTGCAAAAATGCCACATGGTAACTTCCATGAAAACAACAGAAGTGCAAAAATGTTGAAGAAATTACTTGCCTTACTTTATTAACTAAGCTACCAGACACATCAAACCCAGAAACCACCTTTTTAAACTTGGCATATACTTTAATAGACTAGGAATTAAGTAAGTCTTCTATTGCATGTCAAAAACAGCCCGTCAGCCTCTCCTGCTATTGTCCAAAACCCATAATTTAAATTACTGGAAGGGTTTCTTTTCCTTATGTTGAATCAGGTCCTCAGCAACTGAGCTGCTGAAGTATCTTTCAATTTTACCAAAGGAAACACTCCGAAATAAGCCAAACTCCACCCAACAAACAGTAAAACTATACGCACTTCTAAACACCATACTCTCAACCAAGAAAAGGTTTGGTTCAATATATCGCGTGTCATAGAAATAGTCATCATCAGAAAGAGTAATGGAGTATCTTTAGCTGGAGGAAACCTTTAAGATCATCAAGTTGAACCTTCAACTGAACACTGCCAGGTCACCCCTAACCTATGTCCCTCAGTACTATGTCTATCTGTCTTTTCAATCCATCCAGGGATGATGACTCCACCACTGCCCTGGGCAGCCTGTTTGATAACCTTTTTGGTTTTCGTAAATAAATTCTTCCTAACATCCAGCCTCAATCTCCCCTGGTGCAGCTTGCAGCCATTTCCTCTGGTCCTATAGCTTGCTACCATGGAGAAGATGCTGTTTGCCTCCTCAACCCAACCTCCTTTTGGGTTGTTGTAGAGAAAAAAGAAAACATCTTCGGAAGGACAAAGAGTATGGTATTTGTTGATAATGGACTATCAGAGGATGGATTGATCATAACAGTTTTGTCACACATTCTGAAAACACCCTGTTGTACACTTCACTGCTGGAACTTCTGCCAAATTTGCCATGCTGTTGGACAATTCTTTATAAAAAGTCATGAACAAATAGACAAATCTGAAAGTTCTTTTGAGAAATAAAGTTTTACTGATTAACAGTATTGAGTATTAGTCACACCAGTCAGCAGTGTTGACATATAATACCGCAACAGCATGAAATAAAACCCCTTAAACTCAAAAAATAAAGAATTCAGGAATATAGTACTTAGAAACTTAGAAGTTAAACACATCACCCCTCAAAACACATTTGAATGTAATTTTAAAAAGTAAAACAACCAATCCAGAAGCAGCTACAATAGATCCAAACAGACAACAAAATCAGACTCTAAGTACCAAGAATGCAGCTGAATATAAGGGTAAGGGGTCAGCTCTGCACAATCACTGTTGCACATCTACCCTCCATCACCACAAGTTGTGCAGAATCATGCTTTTAAATTTATTTTATGTAGCCACAGGATCAGAGCTCTGTTCCCATGGCTACAAAGAAGTTCTGAATAATCTTGGGCCATTAAGGATTCTTTGTGCAGATGATGACATTTGGAAAAGGAGGCAGGCTGACTACAGGTTTGCAGTGGGAAAGTAACTCTTCTAAAGACCTCTGTATGCTGAACGTGAAGTGAACCATCAAAATAAGGGAGGTGTACATCATACACAGCACCAATGAGCTCATCAGCAACATTCACTCACAAATTACTTCAGAACAGGAGTAATGTCCTACAAAGTAAGAATTATTGCCAGATACTAAAACTCAAGTTTCAAGAAAATTTGAAAGTAGAGTTGCTTGGAGTTTTTTTGAGGTTGAGCCTGTTCTTTGGGTTTGTTTTTGTTTATTCTGTTGCGGGTAATTTTAGGGGGCAGTGCCATGTCATCCCCCACTGCATTCTTTATAATCAATTAATTTTGGAACCCATAACAGTCTCTGTTACGGGTTCCAAAATTAGACTGGGGGCATTACCCTGATTGTTAACTGGCTATTAACTTGTTACTAGTTTCTGAAACAAAACTCCACAGAGCTACTGTGGAACCCTTTAGAACCAACTTGAGAAGTTTACTAGTTTCTCACAGCAGAACTCTTAAAATAAATCTTATGAGGAAAGACTGAGAGAGCTGGGGCTCTTTAGTTTGAAAAAGAGGAGGCTGAGAGGAGACCTCATCACTCTCT